>JADLZN010004444.1:0-16932 GCA_018155175.1 Sinocyclocheilus anophthalmus
AGAAGGTGCACCGTGTCATTCACAAACACCAAACACCATCATGGTACCACACATGAAACTGAAATAATGCCATAAACATTAATTTAACAACATAAGATGTAATACAAAACCCTAATATTACAAAACTGATAAGAAAAAACTAAGAAAAACAGTTATTTCAACAAAAAAACATCAAATTTGAAATTTAACGCAGGGAATTCTGGGAATGTCAATTTACTGTTATTCACTGTAAATTATATGGTATTTTTCTCTTCCAAAAACGGTATACTACTGTAATATTAATGTTCAATACAGTTTTTCACCGTATATAGTAGGGGAATTTTACCGTTAACCATTTAACAGGTTTTTACTGTATCATTTTTACAGTCTTTTTACCGTTAAATTCACGGTCATTTTTACAGTGTAACTTATTTAAAGATGACCATATACATAAATATAGAGGTTTAATGCTGCACAAAATGAATCCTACAGTATTTTATTTAATAATGTTTTTTTAAGTCTAAGAAAAATAAAATTTTGTAATAAAATATTTTAATAAAAAATTGATTTACGTTTTTTTTTTTTTTTTGGGTCATTTTCATTGTAGTTTACAATAACCTATATTTATGCGAAGGCAAGACAGCTTCGTTTGTTTCTAATAATGAATCGCTTCTAAAAATGAACCCATGCTTTGACGTAGCAACCCATGAGATCCAAACACTGCCAGACGTGTCAGCATTGTGTGCGGCGCTATGATCACCATTGCCCCTGGATAGAGAACTGCATTGGGGAGAGAAACCACCGCTGGTTTGTGCTTTATCTGGCTGTCCAGCTTGTTGTCTTACTGTGGGGACTGTACATGGCCTGGTGAGTAGAACTTATATATCATGACCTGGGATGTCCAGCAGTGCCAATGGACATAATAGTCCTAAATGTATTAGTTTCCATGATTTTTAACTCTAAAAGGTGATCCCAAACCATTTCATTAAAATTAAAGGAATAGTTCACCCAAATTGTAACAATCATCAGTCATTGATAAGCCTGTTAAAGTAAACGCAAAATAAGCTTTCTGACCCTGCATCTACATGGATTAAAGTGTTCCATCGTACGACGATTTCCGTCAGTTCACCTTTGCCAAGTGAGTCACACTTGTTTCATTCCTGAATGATTCAGCCATTCGAGCGAATCAATTGAATGAATGACTCCGTGATAAAATCAGTGACTTGCCGCCACCTGCTGGCGGATTTAGTTTCATTTTTAGCATATCATCTCAGTTATTTAAATCATATTTCTCTATTCAAAATTAATCTCCACATTAATTTATAAATTTAATTCACTCATGCTACCTCGGAGCCTCATTAAACGTCTGAAAATGTACCTACAAGACACTTTTGTGTTCTTCTGTGCACCCTCTTTAGTACAAATTAATTTTTTATTAATGCTAATTTCATATGATTGGTAACTTATGTCTTATTCTACTTATTATATTGTTTTAAATAGAAATTTTAAAAAGCTTATAAACATACATTTTTGAATTTGACAGATGAAAATGATGCCATTACAAAGGTAAAAAGGAATACAAAAATATTAAATGATTTAAATAACTGAAATTATATGCTAAAAATGAAACTAAATCTGGCAGTAGGTGGCGGCAAGTCACTGATTTTATCACTGATTCATTCATTCAATTGATTCGTTCGGAGATGGCTTGAAAAAAATAAAACCCACATTACGAATTCATTCAGGAATGAAGCAAGTGACTGTCTTTGTGAACTGACGGAAATCCGTCATAGCGACGGAACACTTTAATCCCTGTAGACAGCAATGCAACTAACACGTTCAAGGCATTGAAAGATAATAAGGACATCATTAAAATAATCAGGACATCATTAAAATAGTCCATGTGACTATTGTAACGATATCCTTACTACGTTTCTGGGCCTTGAACATGTTAGTTGCATTGCATTGCTGGATGAAGGATCAGAAAGCTCTCGGATTTCATAAAATATCTTAATTTGTGTTCCAAAAACGAACGAAGGTCTTACAGGTTTGGAACGCCATGAGGTGAGTAATTGAATGACAGAATTTTTTTTTGGGTGAACTAACCCTTTAAAGCATCCAGAAACAAACATCTTTCATCTGGGCTGAAGAACATCCCACAGTTCAGAGTTTACTTTTAAATCTCGTACAGGTCTGGCTTCAGTCACGCTCCCACCTGGCAGCTGTGGTTGAGGACCAACGGTGTGCTCCTGGGAGCAGCGGCGGTCGTGGCTGTCCTGTCCCTGACCGTGCTTCTCCTCCTGGGCTCTCACCTGTACCTGGTGTCGCTGAATACAAAAACTACCACCCCCCAATAAACTACCAAAAAAAAACAGCCGCAAATAAAACAATACAACAATAAAACCAATAACGTAAAAAAAATAAAAACATAAAAAAACAAGTTGTGAAAAATAATAAACAAACCAAAAAAAAAAAAAATAAAAAAACACAAAAAAAAAAAAAAAAGCCACCACCACATGGGAGTTCATGTCTCGACACAGAATCTCTTACCTCAAGCACTGCGGTGTGGACGAAAACCCTTTTGACCGCGGAACCCTGCGTAATCTCTGGGGCTTCTTCTGCGTTTGGGAACCATTGGTTTGGGAGCACATGTATTTCAAGCAAAGCAACGATCCTATTTAATTCCCTTGGAGTCATGACTGCTGTGACAAATAACCCATTAGATGGAAGTTGAAATTCAGTTTGTTTTTGTTTTTGGGGGGGGGGGTGCAATCGCTCCAAACTGCATCTGCAGAACATCTAATCTACGTTTTCCTTGTGAATGACCCAATCCATTTTGAAAGCGATTTTTAAATGCATGAACTTTGTAGTTGCAATGATGTTTGATCAAGTGTTATCAAATAGGTTGGAATGACCATTTTTATAAAGCTGTTTTGTGAATATTTTGCCCACATAGAACTTTGACAATTCGTCTGTGCAGATTTTGCATTTTAATAGCAAACGCAGAACAAAAAGCACAAAATCACAGTAGCATTTCACAGCTGAATTGTGGTTTCCCATTAATGCAATACATAGAGATGAGATATTCAAATTTTATATGCTAATTATTTATTATCTTGGCTCTACTCATATAATCTTTCTTTCATGGTACTAAAAAGCTGTTGGACAAAAGTAATTAAACTAGACAGTCTGTCAGCTTATTTTATAGCAGCAGCAGATGATGTACTGTTACATCAGAAATTATTTATTATATTGAACTTGTGAAATACAGTCAGTTGTATATACATATTTTAAAGAAAATTTACATCCCCTTTTAAGATCCATTTCAGACAGGGTAACAAGAAGTTCATGTTTATAATACAAATAATTTCCTATAGCACTTTATATATCAGTGGTGAAATTTCAATACGCTTGTAATGTGACTTTATAATATTAAATGTACCGATTTATCTCATGATTAATGACACAAATTTTCATTTTGGGGCGAGTATCCCTTTAAGGAGTTTAAAACAAATCATTAACCTAAGAATAAGCAATAATAGTCATTTCTGAGAGTCTTGGTAAGCCGCTGCTCCTCTGAAATGGTGTATTTTAGTACGAAACTCCTGTTTTCCCTGCTTTTTTGACTTGCACAGCACTCTAGAGTAACTCCTGACAGTGTTCAATAGTCTGACTGAGATAAAAAAAAAAAAAGTTAAACTTGGCTTACCTTATTTTATTACCAGTCCAAGTGAGATTCTGGCATTGTTCTTAATTTTCCACTGTTGTTTCTCTTTGTAGCGGCATTTTCACAGGGAGCCCAGAATAATTGCTCAGTCACACCCTGGAAAAATATAATTTCCATAATGAACATTCCTGTTTATCAAAACAAACACGAGTTAATAAGGATCATTTGTTATCAGTGATATACTGTATATATGTTGGATTAAAAGAATTAATAGAAAAAAAACAAGACAAAATGCAACATATTGTTAAAAAGTCATATATAACAATATAATTATAAGCTCTTTTTATTATATAATGTTATCACCTGATGCAGGGCATTAATAGCTCACAAAACTATTGAAAAGGACCAGATGAGATATTATATAATGAGAAATTTTGTCTGCAAGCATTTCAACTAAGTGAAAATTGATTGAAATTGATTTGAAATCGAAATTATCAATATTTTTAACCAACAAGTAGCTAGAGATATTGGTCAACATTGTATGAATTACCATCTTCATCTATCTATTTGCTTAGGTTAGAAGTTATAGAATTACATCTGTGATTTATTACATACAGCAGTGAGAGGGAAAAAAAAGTAGTTTGCTATTTTTGGACCTGTTTTTTATCTTTTGGGAGGCCAATGTGACGATAACCACATGGAAAAGGCAGCAACAGGAATAAAAGGGCCTATTCTGTGAAAATTCATATTTAGATTACTTCCAGTCTTGCTAGAGAGTGGCTGGATTAAGTTGTCTGCTGAGTCACATGACCAGCTGTCCAGTGGAGTAGCTGGGCTATCAGAGTGTTTAATGTCCTCTTTCCTCTCTGTTTAGACTGTTTGAAGCAGCACTTTCTCTGAAGAGAGAACAAAACAATCATTCTCCCGTTTTCTCTCCTCTCTCCACATCACCAAGGGACTGGAAGCCATCCGCATTCACTCCATCAATCTCACTCTCTCTCTCCAACCCAAAGCTCTGATCCAGTTTGAGACCCAGAGTCCCATGGAGATATAGAACTAAGGAAAATAGCCCAGTCTTGCACTAGCAAGGTTAGATCAACACAGTATCTGCTCAAGAATAACAATGTGACAAAAAAAAGGGGTTCATATACTATATATATATAATCATAGTATAATTTTAGAAATTATACATAATATATAAATGGTCCACTGGGGACATACAGGTAAGTACAGGGCTGTAAAGTTTATTATTCCACCCAGTGATTTGTTTTTGTATTATGCCGATTGCTGATATATGCAGCGCAGCCTTAGCGGCTCGCCACACGTAGCCTACCAGTTGCTGCAACTTAATCAAGTTAATCAAGCAAACGTTTTTACAAGTCATCAGAGAGCACCTTAACTGAACCTAAAGTGTGTTTATGAAAGGAAACACATTTGAAAAGTTAATTTTTGCCATATAAGAAAACTGAGTAGTGGTTTCTATCATTCAGCATAGTGGTTCTCAACAACCTAAAAATGGGTCACAGGTCTGTTCTGAAAGAGTCATGGTGGATGGTGGGTGAAAAAAACAGTGCTAAACACAAATATTAAAATGTCATTAACCAGATAGTACTGTAGTGGATAGCAAACTTTCTCAACTTTTTAAAACTTTGTACATTTTTTAAAAGTATGCTGAAAACATTTCCTTTTTTTGTGTGTACATCAGAGGCTGCTGACTCTACTTTCAGACTCTACTTTGGTGCAAGCTCATCTGTCACTATAAGTAGAAATAAACCAGACTAGGTAGATGCAGGTAACCATGAATAAAACAAATGCAAAATAAAATACATCCCAGACTAGATTAAAAACAAGTTCATTAGCATTAGCAGAGTACATGAACCAGGTGGACATGTACTACTAGCACAAACAAACTTGATGTGTATATATTTTGTATGCATCATTTTTATCTCCTCTAGGCCTCAAAAACGGTGCACTTCCTTACATTAAAATCACAGTGTGTGGATGTTTTAGACCATGGTTTCCTACTACAGCACATTGAGAGTGGTGATTTGTGGTGTTTTTGCACTTTTAATCTAGCACGGTGCATTTAACCCCTGCTGGTAAATGTTGTAGGTACACCATTCTCAAGGCTAATTAGTCAATAAATTGTGGGAAAAGTGGGAAACACTTGTACCTCTTAGTTAAGCATTTAATATTACGATAACATATCAATTCAGAAACATGACATAGAAGTTGTCGCAGTGTGAATTGTCCTTATCAGGTGTTTCGTACATCACGACTTGAATATACAGCATGTAAAATTAAAATAAGCTTACAAAATAATTTATTATAATTCACTATAGATTTTCTTTTTGCCCAGTAAGCTCTATATATAGATTTTAGATATATAATATTACCTATTTTATAGATCAACACACTCCATCCACCTCATGAATGTTCTACAATTCAGAGTTTCTGACTCACAAATATGCCTTTGCTTGGTCATTCAAGTGTTTTATCAAAAACTGTTGTTTACTTCAAACACACAAAGAAACAGTGACCTCTAAAAGATCTTACACTGTTTTTTTCATTCAACATAATCTGCACTGTTTTCAATTTCTCATTGAGTCAAACTGAGAAAATATGCTAGATGACTATACTTGACCGCAGAATAGTGTCCATGAGTTCAAAATCATAAGTATTGTCATCAATTAGCCCTTGTCAGCTTTGGACCCAGTAGCCACGCCAGACTCTAGTTAATGAAAATGAATTGCGAGTGATTGAGGCACACCAAGCATCATATTTTCATCATGGCAAACTCCTTTCCTTTAAAAGAGAGAAAAGAAATGAATCAAAATACAGCAAAGAGTGGAAGTCTGAAATACAAGCAGCTGGAGCCACTAATGAGAACCAGCCGCAGGTGGTTGCTAAGTGACAGTGTCTGAGTGGCAGGCCTGGAGCCCGGGCCCCAGTTGCTCACCTCCCGAGCCGCCCGCCTGCCTGCCTCTCTCTCCTCACTGCAGTGGTTCTCACTCTGGCAGGGCAAGACAGGGAAGCAGGGCGGCCTGAAATGAGAACCAGACCCCTTCAACCCTACAATTGGCTCTCTTCCCCTGGCTGTTTTTTTTTTTTCGTGTGTGTCTAAAGTTGAGAGAAAAAAGGAGCGTGCTCCAAAAATAGATTAGGGATCGCGTGCCAATGGGTTTTGAAGACTCACTTTTTTCCCTCCCTCTAGTCACGCAAGTAGCCTGGCAAGACTTTGGAAAGCAAATCAGGAAAAAACTAAACTCACTCAAAAAGACAGAAGGAAAGACAAAAGGCCCTCTGGAGGTTGTAAAGGCCTTTGTGTCTCTGAGGATTGCTTAAATACGGAAGTGGGCGGGGCTAATATTTGAAACCGCACCCCACAATGAATCCACTTCACATGACAGATGTAAAAGTGTATATGAAGTCTCATTTTGACATTTAAGCTCTCTTTCATAGGCCTAAAGTGACTGGGCTGCAATCTGATGGATGGAAATCTAGACAATATTTAAAGAAAGCACATTATGGGGCCCTTGGCGACTAGAAATATTCATCTTTGTGGGTCTGCCAAGCTTAGTCGGCATCGTTATGAAAGAACCCTTTAGACAAAGGGCAAAATAGACTCTCTTTTTCTTCCCCTTCTGCTAAAATCATTAAATTCAACAGTCGTTATTGTCATTACATTTTCAAAACCCATGCCAGGCCTACCCAGCGAAGAAAGCCGGCGAACCCCTTGGAAAGGTTGACTAAAAGGTTACTTTTCAAGCTAACTTTGTTATGAAGGGCCACAAGACTTTTTAAAGCCATCAAAGCAGTATGTCAGAATAAATTAGTCTCAGACCAGTTGTTCTAAGAGGCACCATCACAACAAAGCTTAATGTGTCTCCATATTGACCCATGCAGACACAACAAACTGACCTCATCAAAGCGAAAAACGTCAGACGCCATACACAAACATTTAACAAAATTGATGATGCATCATCAAAAGCCTTGCAATTAACTAACACAGTTATTCACAGTCTATTTTGCTTTCAAATGAGAGTTGTTGTGTCCAGAAATACAGTCCACATGACCTGAGTGCTTTGACAGTGGTGTTTAGCTTCAGCAAACACAAAGAGTGTGTCAACAACAGAAACTGGTGTGAAAAAAATACAAGCTCTCCAACTGTGCTCTTTCCAACAGACATAAAAAAATACGTCAAGCTGAATTTCCACAAAACATCTTGCATGTGAATTAGCTGATGTTCCAATAAATGAGAAGGACTCTCGATCACCCTCTTATGTAATAGGAACAAATTAATCCTCATTGACCTTCACCAAAAAGCCTCAATGAACTTTCAAACGAAATGAAATAAAGACTAGTCTAAAGTGCTGTGCTGGCTGAAGCATGATAGATTTTTGTAATAGTTTACATCAGTAAATATTCATACCTCGTTTGCTGACAACAGCAGTGGATTTGAGTTTGCACAGAGCAAGCAAATGTTGTATCCCCTGATAGCACACGTACATCACAGAGACGTCTATTTGATGTCTGCATTTACATCTGCAAGACATATTTTTTTAGAATGTTTGCTCATCTGCAATACATCTAATAGGACGTTTCCTATTAGATGTCAAATAGATGTTTATTAGATGTCTTTAAGATATTTATGATTTAGAATGTACGTAAAACTGACATCTGAAAGACGTCTGTCAGATGTTTGTACACAGCAGTGGCTTTCCAGATCAAGTGATCTTTAACAGACATCTTGCAGACGTACGTGCGTTATCTGGGTCCTCACAAAATGCAGGTTCGGCGCTGTCCACCAAATTATGCAATGCTTTTTTGAAAGTAAATTAAATGCTTCTCCTTACTTAAAGGGTTAGTTCACCCAAAAATGAAAATTAGCCCACAAATTACTCGCCCTCAAGTCATCCTAGGTGTATATGACTTTCTTCTTTCAGACGAATCCAGTCGGAGTTATATTAAAAATTGTCTTTGATCTTTCAAGCTGTTTAATGGCACTCAGTGGGTGTTGCATGCATCAGTCCAAAAACAATCCATAAAAAAGTGTCTCACACGGCGCCGGGGGATGGACAAAGGCCTCCTGTAGTGAATGGATGTGTTTTTGTAAGAAAAATATCCATATTCAAACTGTAATAATCACTTTAATGTAGCTTGCGCCAACAGTCCTACAGGGAAGCAGCTCCGGGCGGATGACATATGAGGTCAGCGTTACGCATGCGCCGGTGAGTCTCGTGAAAACCAATGTTTGTTTACAGGATCAAAGGAAGCAAAGTTTCCTTACTTTAGCAAAGGAAAACCAGTCTCTTCTTGGCTTATATCGAAATCCTCCGACATTCTTCTTTACAAATCCTCATTTTGTACTTCTAATAAGTGACCGTTGTTTTGTTTTGATCTCTCCGCTGCGCTTCCGCGTTCGTCACTTCTGAGCGGCGCAAGTTGCGCAACCTTAGCCATGTGAGGCGTGTGTTATTATGGATGGATGCACTTTATTTAACTTCTTTTGGACTGATGCACTGCAACACCCGCTGACTGCCATTAAACAGCTTGAAAGTCAAAGACATTTATAGAACTCCGATTGGATTCATCTGAAAGAAGGAAGTCATATGCCTAGGATGGCTTGAGGGTGAGTAAATAATGGGCTAATTTTAATTTTTGGGTGAACTATCCCTTTAAGCGCACGTCTCTCAACGCTGATATAAAGCAACCAGAGCTTAAAGTTGCAATAGGTGATTGTCTTCAGAAACATTTTTTGTTATTCTGGTTGAAAGTCTCTTCACATCCCGTTAGCAATCATTAAGTTAAGTGGTCTATTTAAATGTATTTATATATCCTGTGGAAGGTGTAGGACCAAGAAATGTTCGTCCAATCAAAACGCTCGGTCCGAGCATTTTAATTGGCTTTCCTACCTGCCTGTCGCTGTGCAGACAGAGCAAGAATGTCAGACAAATATCAACAACCTGATCTTCATTCCTGGTATTGTAATACTTTTACTAACTGTGCTATAAAGTTTTCTTACCGGTCAATGACACATGATTTATTGTAGTAATGTTGTCTCTGGTCATCTAGTGTGCGTATGCGTTCAGGGGCGTGGCTTTGGACAGCGATTGCAGGGTGGGTGGGACGTTTGCTTTCAGTGCTATCAGGGTAAAGTTAGCATTTTGCAAGATCTCCTACTGCACCTTTAAAGTGACGCAATGATTTGACCAATTAGCCATTGGCTTTTCTAGAAGATTGCGCTTTCTCCCATTCATAAGTAACGTGCACCGTCTTGTATATATAAATTCTTTGAACTGACTCACGTTCTTTCAATTTGATGTAGCTTCTCAAGAAGTTCCCACTGCACATGCGGGAGAAGCTAAATCAGCAGCAAGGTCAAATACGTCCGTCTAGCTAGCGCATATTTACGTAGAAATGTTGTGAGGTAGGCTTTAATAATGTTTTAGTCCAACGAATGTCCTTCAGTTTAAATGTTTTAGTCAAACCCACATTCAACAACTAGTTTCAGTGAGTCAAAATATTTTGTGGTTAAATGCTAGACGGTTCTTTGTGTCTCCATGGCAATACTCACAGGCAAGTCTTCATAAACACAGTGTATGACATGTCCTGTAATCCAAGCTGTCTATGGCATGGCTTTAATGATATGTTCTGAAAGATCCACAAATCATTAAGGTCTGAGTATGAGTATGGATGAATAATGACTAAATTCTTCCCCTTGTGTGGCAAGGTTTGTTACTGCCCCATTTTTTGGAATGTGTTACAGGCTCTATGATTTAGAACCTTATTTTTTGGCTTTTTAAAGAATTAATTATAAGGCACCGGCTGCCAGAGATACTGTATCTAGTGTGCTTTATGTCTTTGCTCTCTACAGAGACAGGTTGGAAGAGACGAATTATCTGGTACTTCCTCTGCAGGACAGGTGGGAAGACATATTTTTTTCCCTCATCAATCTGTGCATGAGCTTTGAGACCTGATGGAAATACATAAACATTAGCTAAACTAGGATTCTGTGGTCTTTGTATGCCTGCAGTTTCATTCATGAACCACATATTAGCTATCCCATATGTAAAGTATTTATTTTATTCAAGGGGGAATCACACATATTTTCATTTGACGTACTAACAGTAAATCTACATCAATATTTCTCCCATATCTGGCTGTACATCTGGATTCTATTTGGAGTTCAGTTCGTCACTTTGACTCTCCGTGTTAAAACTACAGTAGATGACAGGACTACAATTACATGAACATCCTTAAAGGCTAAAATAGAGGCCATTTCTGCAACTGTATGTAGAGTAAAAATAAAACACTTTTCATTTTAGTAGGACAACTGAGAGAGAATGTAATGTTCTACACAATACACCCGGTGAAAAAAAATATTTGTGAAGATTTATAGTTGAAAAACTGTTAAAATTTCCCATGCAGTTCATATAATGTATTATTTTAGATCTAAAAGAACATGTAAACCCTATTAACACAGAATACGTATACATATAATAAAAAAGGCTCATTATTGGAAATACATTTTAATCAGGCACTTTGTCAAGTATATAAAAAGTATGTTTCAAAGGATTAAGGTGGAAACTGAACAAAATTCAGTGTTTTCTGATCATTATTTACAATAAAACACCACCACTTATATCAATGCCCTTTGGATTATACTGGGTACAAAGGTAAGACAAATGGCTGGCCAATTTTTTGGACCACAGTGCTATTCAAAAGTAATGTAAACAGATTTCCTTCACCTATAACTGAACAGTGACTTGAACATCATGAGAAACTTTTTAAATGAACACAGAAAAACTGAACATTATTTATTTTCTTTCAAGGCAGCACAAATATAACACGTTCACAGTTACGAGTGAGGAATTGTTTGTGTACAAAAGTGAAGTATCTGCCATAAATATAGGATACTTTAACAAGAAGAGAGATTTTGTATCCTTAGGAAACACTGAAATTCTTCTGTGACCTTGAGAATCTGAACAAAGAAAAAAAATTAACAATCATTTATAAACACAATCATGATTTTCTTCAATAGGCACTGTGGATTTTCAAAATGATAAGTTGAGCCTTTCAATGAACATCAAAATATGTTGACAAAAAGATTCTGAGAAAAAAAAATGTCGAGAAAAAAACACTAGTAGAATTTTTAGCACAGAAATGAAGTATGGTCAAATGGCAACATTTACTCCGCCTTTGCGATGTGTGTTCAAAGTGTTGAGAACACAATAGAGATTTAACGAGGCGAAAAAAGAATAGGGGATGTTTCACAATCTTGCTAGAAGAATGTTCAATGCTGCCATTATTTCGTTTGAAATTGTACAAACTGTACATTGTAGGAAAAAATACATCACTAAAATCAAATCACCAGTGCTTTTCAACAAATATGGGTCTCATTTACATACACAAAGCAAAGCAATCCAGCATTTTATGGTATAATTAGCAACATTTACCAATTGTTTTGAGTAATGATTGAAAGATGCTACAAAAATGTACCTATAAATGTCAGTACCTTGATTAGGGAGTAGTGGAGTTTTAAATGAATCTTTCTTTTGGTCGAATTAAGTATAATATTGGATAGCTTGATGTATTTATTCAAACATAAACATCCAGTAAAAATGATCAGTCTAAGCCTATGACAAAAAACAAAACAAAACAAACATTGTAGTTATCAGGTTATTAGCCTATATATTGTATCAACAACATGATAACGATTTCCACTGGCCTTGAGAATATTTGTGTTAGACTGTGTGTTCAAAGAAAGACTTGATAACAAACATGAGTATAGCAAGGACAGTACATTATTTCCAGTTACATTGCTGCCATGACAATATTTTCCATTTCTGTTACTGTTATTTCTTTGCAGTTTTACAAAATTCCTGGCACAGATAGCTTGTCTTAGCTAATTAAGTAGCAACTTGGTGCTTGATTTTATAATCCTCACAAAATGGGGAAAAACATTTTTTTTTTGTATTTTTAGTTTCATAAGCTACAACTGTGTTCCCATTAGTCAAGCTAAGGGAGGGGAAGCAGCATGTAGAAATCAATATGGTTACAACCTTGCGGGTCTGTGCAGTGCAAAACCCTCAACGACTGGTCCTATCCATCTTTGCATCCCATCTGCGCTTGCAGGATCCTATACTTTTTTTTTTTTTTCACTAACCCTTTTTTCTTTTTTTTAACTAAATTTTACTGTGTAGTTTATTAAATACGTACACCATAAAAACATATTCCCCAAATATTTAATCTCTTAAGAGCTGAATCCTGAACCACTTAGCACACTTTAGAATGGCCACTGTTAATAAACTAAAAACCACTAAACTAAAAAACTAAAACAAATCTCTGATAACAAACATAACCTGTTACGGCCACATATATATAAGCAACATACTACAATGTATGGATCAAAAATCACGGTTAGTATCAACACAGCTTGACCCTATGTCAGGGTTCTATCTGTTTAAACAAACAACATCGTACGAAAAATATAACATACACACAAGTGTTTTTTCGTTTTTTTGTTCGCGCGCGTTCTGTTCGTCATACTACAAACCGCGTTGACTCAACATTAGATCTGTCCTTTATGAAAAAAAATGTGCAAATACCTGGGCTGAAGAAATTGTCATCTGTCATTTGATCTTCGGCTGTTTTGGAACACCTCACCTAGAAGAACACCACTCAACTTCTGTAAGCATGCTACAAGAGGCTCGGCCAAAAGAAACAGCACCTGGACTCCCCCTCTATGCTCCGCTTCTCTATGTCACCGTGCTAACGTTTCCCCTATTCTAGAAACCTCTGGGTCCCCCGAGACCAGTGCGGGCGTTTCTAATGCGTGGAGGCGTCACCCCTTACATACAGCACCCATGATACTCTGACGGTTCGTCGCTATGCCCTAGGAAGTAGGAGGCATTTTTAGAGTAACTGAGCATGTGGTTATCCTTCTGGTGAGCTCTCCTTAGGACAGCATTAATCCTCCTTCTGCGGTCTCCTCATGTTCTAAGGAGGGGTAGCTTTCATTTGTACCTCAACTGATTTCGGTCTGACCTTAAATATAATTGGGTACCGAGTTGACCGACCTCCAATAGCGTCTGCGGGAGGCGGGTTTGGTCGGGGTGTAAGGTTGGGCAGCAAGTGGCGAAAGTGATGGAGAAAAACTCGGAGACATGGCTATTGAGGAAACAGTGCCATCACGGTCAATGGGAGATCGGCGCAATGAGGACAGGTGTGGAAATGTTCGGCCTACAGCAGGTTTCGGCAAAACCGTTTTGGCCCCTGGATGTGCTACAGAGGTAATAAGGGGAGGAGGGTCAATTCTGGGCTTGGGATCTGTCTTTGCTTTGGGATGAAACGGCCGCCGAGGGTTAGGTGGCGCATTCTCATCTTTCAATCTGGCAATTTCTGTAAAGACATTAGCCAGAGGCTGAAATTGAGGGCACCAATCGAGGAGGTAGTCCCAGTTGTAGCTTCCCCTCAGTTCCTCATCACTAGCCACAATAGCTGTAAGAGAACCATCTACAACAGGCTTACCATCCTCCGGGAAAGCATAATCTTTCGGATGCGAGATTTTAAGCCCTCTTCCAACCCCAAGATAACCACCTCCTTCATCCCGATAAGTTGGCAACTGGCTTGATGGTAGTGTCCCACTTAAACTTCCCAGTTTTTTCCCTTTAAACCATTGATTTGCATCCATCCCCGGCTCACAGGAAATGTCAGATAGCTGGTCTGCATCTTGCTGGATACCAGAATCGGGCCCACGAGCAGCTATGTGCTCCTGCATGGAGGAGGAGATGCTGGAAACTTGAGGATACTCATTAATCATCCGGATCTCATCATCTTCTGCTGCTTCCGCTTCGGCAGAACCACGTCCACTGGAGTGAGATGGGTCAAGAGACCCACCTCGTGCGTAGGTACCTCCTCCACTCCCAGTTTGGTCTGTTGCATACCCAGGAAGAGTCGGATGATACAGCTTATCACCCCCTGGTACTTTCGATTCTTCAAGACTCTCCAGAACGGTACCGTGGGATACTATTCTGGCGCAGGCCTCTTGTTCTTTGTACCTTTGGGATCTTAAGAGGAATATCACCACAACAACTATGATCAGGAACACAATGGCTGCCAAGGAAGCTGTTATAGCACTGGCAAGTACCACATTCATGTCTGTGTTCAAGCCGAAGGATGTATGAGTGACATCAATTGTGACCTGGGCAGAAGCTTTTCGGGAAATCTCCAAAGGACTGTGAGCAGTAACATCGCCACGAATACAAAAATCATCTGACGAAAAAAAGATGAGTCTCAAAAAGAAATCAAGTCATTTTTTACGCGAAGGGCTTGTATGTGTCCGAGTCATTGATATGCACCCCTTGAGTGATAGTCACAGGGGTGAGTCCTGTGCGCAGTGTGGATTAATTGACCTCAAAGTAATGAAGACATCGCTAACAATGATTTAGCTAGTGTAAATGGTAGAGGACATTCCGGCGCGACAGAAAAAAACCCCAGAAATAAATCCCTCCTCATCGATTAGAAAACTTACTTGTACTCACTTGCTATGCCCTTGCTTGGCGACCGCAGGTCGGTACAGAGAGGGAAATCGAGTTAGTGAAAGACCGGGTCTATAACCATCATCTGTCACCAGATCATACAAATACTTGAACTGTTACTGGTGAGACCGAGTAGTTCCGCTCCCATGTGCGATGCTAATTGAAAGCTTACCGGCTTCAACAGATGTCGAATGTCACGGGTTCCGCACCTCACCAGGAAGGTCTGGTTCCTAGAGTAAATACATTAATACAGCGCGGTTGCGGATTATACATGGAGGGGGAATATCTCAATTCTCCTATGCTCCTTGCGGATCAATGGGTAGTGGTACTATAGCATTTGGGGCTGTGGTTTTCACGAATGCTTGCTGTAGTGATTTTAGAGATAACGTAAGGCCGTGGGATTTTAGTGATTGTTACTTCTTGACCTCGACGTTCAGGACAAGAGCGAGTGAGGCCGGCTGACCGTCTGGGCCTAAGATGATTACACACTAAGGACTGCTTCTCCACTATCAAAGACCTCCGCGACGAAGGGCCCCAGTCCGCAGCTATCAATAGAAAGAGCTCAGACTCGCGCGCAAACTGATTGGTAGTGACGTCTCCATTAGTGGTTTAGTCAGGTCTACTGCAAAAAGAGTGTAAAGTATTTTTTTCCCCCGTGTTCGTTCCCCTTTCATTGCACGTAAACGTTGTCTCAGCCCTACGGAAGGAGGGAGGGTTAATCATTGTGTCCATTACAGGATTAAAACTGCACACGTTGAGTTCGTTTTGGTATGATGCCAATGCATCGTGAAGACCACAAACTAGTGAGATTGTAGCCATGTTCGACGACATCATCAAGAGTCAGCTTACAAATTCAACACTAGTATCAGCATCCAACGTCTTGGAACTCCCAATGGCCCTGACGAAGGACACGAGGGTTGTCTTGCAAAACAAAGTGTGATGTGCCCCAAGGAAAGAAGATTAATTCCAGATGTCTCCCTCATTAGTGAGTGAAGCCAATTACTGGAGCCTGACTTTTAGGACACAAATTAGATGGTAAGGTGTAACCTGACATGATGAGTAATTGGGGTTGCTTAATGGGGCCTATGGTATGTCAACAAAATAACCTCATGATTGTTTCATGCTCCTTAAGAAAAGTGTGAGAAGTCTTGTAGGGACGGTCAATTTGTAAACAAACCATTTGTTGCATTGTTTAATGAATCTATTGAACTGGTCCACAAAATCAGTCTTTGCTCATGGCTGTTTGGCAGGATCTGTAATGAAATGAAACAGCCCAAGCGGTTCTTCATCTCACAGAATCATTGCACCAAGATTAATTTCATAATGAGTTTGGTTACCTTAAAGACTCATCAAACCAAAAAACATTGAAGTGGTTCCATAAAACAATTCAACCGACTTTTTTGAAATCAGTTGTATTAACAAATTGATAAATACACCTATGTGTACAAAACTGAAAATTGACCAAATGCAATATATAATATAAAAATTGCTAGTTTTATTGTGAATGATTCGTCAGCTTGAGTCGTTCAGCTTGATTCAGAATGTTTTGTCAGTTATTCAAAAGTCATCTTTTTCGACTTCATCCTTATTTTTTTAAACCTTTCATGATCCAGTCAATTTCAGATGGAAAAAATAAATACAATCCCACCATGTTTTTTATATATTTAATGTTCTATTTATACTGAAATACATCGCATTATAGAAGGAAAATAGATGCCATTTTTGACTTTAGGAAAGCACAAC
>JADLZN010004445.1:0-42165 GCA_018155175.1 Sinocyclocheilus anophthalmus
ATATTAATAGTTGAGACTTTAAAGGGCACAGCCACAATAATATGAGGTCAGTCACATTATGGCAAGCAGAAATGTGGGTATGTGAGCTGCCATGCCCCTTCATCCGCTTTCATTTAAGAGAGAGCTCATTAATAATCAAAGACAGCTGCACTCTCTCATTAGCTCCTTTAACAACATTACGCCTTAGGGTGAATGAGAGGAGAGCAGAGAGAGAGAGAGAGCGATAGCGAGAGAGAGAAAGAGATGAGAAATAGGTTTATTCATCCTGAAAAACAAGCATGACTGGAGTAGCTAGACACACAGCGTTCTTCAAAACCATCTGTGAAATTAACATCAATCCTCTATTCTGACTTAAAACTGAACATTTAAGCTGAAGTAATACTGAAACTTCTTTCTAAATGTTGTAGAATACCTTTTTTTATATTTAAATATACTTCAGCTCTATGGAATAACTCATTTCTATTTGGATTCTAATTGGTCAGTCTTGGTAATAGAGTGTAGCACTTAAGCTCCGGAATTAAAAATAAAAAATTCATTTTCTCCATATAAGGGAATTGATTTTGAATGATAATTTATAAATCTTTAAAGACAGACCTATTGTGAGCTATGAGGTTGTTATCAGGATACTTTTTTGTGAAGCCATCAGTCCCTCATTCTTTCCTATTTTATTTATTTTCTTATTGCAACTTTTTTTTTTTTTTAATAATTGTTTTGTGAAACTAAAAAAAAAACTGACCGAATGAATCTGCAGAGAAACATCCACCAATCAGAGAATCACAACACCAAAATAACTTTTTAGGGCCTACCCACTCACATGGAGCAATGTTTATGACATACATATTTGTATACATATCAAAATGTCATTTTGATTATGTCATTCGCAATGTTTCATGGGATTGTAGTTCTTTTCCTCATCAATTTAAAGCCATTAAGTACACATTGTACCTTTTGTTTTTAGTCTAACTTTCAAATACGTGTTTTTGCTTCAAATTAATGTTTGTAATGCTGTGATTTACCTCGTGCGTGGTTAGTTTGGTTCAAGGTTTATAACTCTTAAACTTGTTTTTAAAAATCCAATGGAAAAATCCTACGGAACCAACGATATGGAAAAAAAGTGGACGGGGACTGTTGCATTCTACGCTCTTAGAAAAAAAAGATACAAAAGCTGTTAACCGGGTACACCTTTATACCTTATTTTCCCCTATAGAGTGCATATTAGTATCTTAAAAGTACTTATCATTACCTAGAGTGTACATATTTGTGTCTAAATGGTACATTTTAGTAACTTAACTTAAACTTGTGTACCTTTTTTTTTGGAGAGAGTTTTTTTTTCTGTTTAGGACTGCTGTCATTATTACAAAACAAACTCCTGTCATGGTGTTCAGGATCATGTTGCATCACCTTGAAATGGTTTATTGTATGATAATGGCCAAGTGACTCTATATTATTGCTTACTGTGTAAGAATAATTGATGATAATACCAGAAAAGTCCAGGCTAGCAAAACTAAACTCAAAATATGACCTTTGGGAGGGGTTGTGACTAGGGATGGGCGTATCGATACGAAGTATCGATATATCGATACTGATGCGAGTATCGAAAGTATCGATACTCGAACAAAAAATATCGATACTAAGGTGTGTTTTATTTACCAGTGATTTGTTTATTTTAACAAAAAAATAATAAGGCGTACATATCCATGTGATTGGATGAATAACTTTGTTAGCGAGTAATGTAGGATGACTATTTTCCTGCTCATCTGAACACAGCAAATGTTGCAAGACAGAACCAATCAAACACAGAGAGCGTTCACTCACTGCTGACAGTGCATTCAAACAGGGCTGCTTTTCCTAAAAGTATCATAAGAAAGCATTAAAGCTTTTGGGAACGGCAGCCCTGAACAATGCTTATCAGAGAACAGATAACGGAGTTATTTCACAATAAACAAACTGAAAATGTAGCCTCCTAGTTTGTGCAATTACAGTTTATTTAATTGAACGTTGAAGATAAATTTGGCTCATGTTCTATTCGTAATGTTATAGAAATCATACACTGTCAAATAAATGGTATCATTTTAGGCACTCAACACCGGTTCACTGGCAGTACCCTTGAAACTGAACCATGGTTTACTAGGGCTGGACAATATTCAATCTCAATAGGTATCGCGATGATCATTTTTTTTCAATAACGGTGGATATGATTTTTAAACACATTTTCCGCTTTTCGAGATATAGTACCATTTCCCTACATTTATTTTATTCTTTTGACTTGAATAAACAGAGCACTGCACGTTCAAATCAAACACGGCTGGTGTTTTATTGAATGATCGCTGAAGGAACGACTGTCTTCAAAAATTTCGATGGCATGTCATTGATCTGCTTTGATTACAGCCATTACTGAGGAAACCGCTAGTTTTATTACTCTAAAAGTGCCTCCTGCTGGCAGTGAATGAGTTTTCATTTTAAATAAGCCTGTCTCCAGCAACATTTTCAGTTTTTGTTGTTGTTCAATTTTTTGTTTTCTGCAGCGACTCGGAGTACTTTTTCACATTTGTTTCAATCTATAAGAATAATCCGCCTACACTACCAGTCAAAAGTTTTTACTTTTTTTTTTTTTTTAAGAATTCTCTTACTGCTCAGCAAGCCTGCATTTATTTGACACAAAGTACAGCAAAAACAGAAAAAATGTGAAATATTTTACTATTTAAAATAACTGTTTTCTATTTTAATAGAGTTTAAAATGTAATTTATTCCTGTGATCAAAGCTGAATTTTCAGTATCATTACTCAGTCTTCAGTGTCACATGATCCTTTAGCAATCATTTTAATATGCTGATTATCAATATTTAAAACAGTTGAGTAATTTTTTCTTTCAGGATGCTTTGATGAATAGAAAGATCCAAAGATCAGCATTGATCTGAAATAAAAAGCTTTTGTAACATTATACACTATTCCTTTCCCAAGTAAACAGAAATTATAGAAATTAATACTTTTATTTAGCAATTTAGCTTAAAATTGATCAAAGTGATGATAAAGGCTTTATAATGTTACAAAAAGATTCTATTTCAAGTAAATGCTGTTTCATATCGATATCGGCATTATATCGTATCGACCGAAATGAAGAAATATATCGTGATATAATTTTTGGCCATATCGTCCAGCCAGTTTTTACTAAAGTGACCATAGTTCCACTGTAGTATTTGTAGATTTGAATCATGTGTAAACAAAAAACATATTTGAACCATGTGTAAACAAAATTATAACCTAATAAGTTACAATTAAGGCGTTTTGAATGTTAAAATGCGTTTTAAACATAAAGTTACGTGCTTATCATTACCAGTTTTACTCTTAGTAATTTAATAATTTTATACATTTCATAATTTAAAAGTTTAGTTTAGAAGTATCGGTATTGATATCAATGATACAGGCCTTTAAAACTTATCGGTATCGTATCGAAAACAAAGTAAGTGGTATCGCCCATCCCTAGTTTACAGTGAGTCAATACACTGAAATGACATTCCTTTCCTAGCCTAACCATGATCTAGTTCCCTGTATATGAAGCACAAAGAAAGATATTTAACAGATAAACAATATTTGCATATGCATATCTCACGCTCAGCGAAGCAAAACAAAGCAGACAAAACTCCTCATTCTGTTTTGACACATGACCACTTGAAATAATTCTTTAAACTTAAGACACCTTTCACTTTTAAAGATTATTTTCTATCACAACATTACGCTTATAAACTAAGAGAGACCAACACAGGCCGTTCTGCAGCTGGATAAACAGATGTTGATATTATGTAACACAGTGTTCCATCACGTATATAATCTACACACACACCACACGCACGCACACACACACACCACACGGATTTCTACGGATCAAACATCAGTCCATGTATATATAAAAGTGACTGATCATCATTTCTCACATCACATTGGTCTAAGCTGCAGTCAGAAGTGTTATTTATCACATCAGGTGCGGATAGAGCGGTCATTAATTCAATCGCTAACATGCATAGCATCACAAGTGAATCAAGCATTTATTGCTACGAACTGCACGTTTCATGTTGCTTTTTAAACGCGGAGATTATCTTTCATGAATAATGTATTCAAAATAAGAGGCAGCACTTACAGACCGATAGGGCAAGTGGTTAAAATGCGGATGAGCCAGGCAACCGCGCTCTTTACTGTCGGCTGATGTGTGTTTGTGTTTCTGCTGCACGTCTGCGCAGCTTTTCCTGTCACTCATCCGGGTTCTTCAGCCGTCTGCGCAGCTCCTCCCTCCCGCCACTATCCGGGTACTTCAGCTCAAGGCTCATGAATATTAAGTGTATCGTGCGGGAACCTTAACGTAAAATAATTAGTTTATATACATATCTATGTAATTAATATTCAAGAACCAGGCCTTCGCTATAGTAGGATTTTGCGCCGCTCCGCCCGCAACTCTTCCGTGTACGTCAGCGGGATATTTACATCTATGCATATCTATGAACGGGAAGGTGTTTAATTAGGTCATGCTGATGTTGCTTGGTAACCGTCCCAACTCGTAGCATAATTAACATTCATAAACCAAGTCTTATCATAGCAGGATTTGTACATGTGTAGGGGGATCATTGATTATATAGTACTCTACGCCACCTTGTGGATGAGATTATACAATTGTACATACATAATATACATTTCATAACATAAACATTCGTGAAAAAAATAATGAAACCAAAAACCAAAAACCTAGGAATAAAAAGGTTAACAGGAAAGAAAATGATGGGGGAAAAGTAAGGACAATTTCTGAACTAAATTAAATTTATTGAATCAGTTGCATGTTTTAGCAAGTCATTTATTGTGCTATTATTAAATTTCTTTCTTTCTACAGGTTTGGCTCTTCATAATATTCTGATAGATAGGTTATTTCAAAACCAAGCAATTCTTACATTTATGTAGTCATTTATTAAAAATTCATATATTTAAATACAACAAACATTCAAAAAAAAAAAAGACAAAAACAAGGAAACAAACAAAAAGTCCTTTTGAAAATGTACATCATTAATGGGTTTGGCGATGTAATCATTAGAATTACAAATAGTTTTTATTCCTGTAATGTTCAAATGTGATATTTCCTACTTACTATCAAAGAGATCAAGCAGGTATTTGGTGTACTTGTAGCACACACTTAATGGTTATTGGCTTCAAGGCTTCAACATGGCAACAATACCTCTCTGAAAATGTGACAGTATCTTTTTTTTGATACCAAAAAACATCTCCAAACTCATCCAAAGGTATCCAACCAGCAGTCCCCGACAACCAAAACGACCACTGATGAAACCAGCTCCTCCAGTCCACATTTTATGACCAAATACAACTTTATCAAAATGTAAAGTCCTTCATAGACAAGTCTGTCTAAATAGGCTATTAGCCATCTTTAAGGATTTGGGTTTCTTTAAGCAATACAGTGTTTTTATTCTTTAACTGTCTCTTCCATATAAAACAACGTCTTTTGTTTTTCATCCATGATTAGCTCTGAATGTCTGTATATGGCGGTGTTATGCGTGACCAGTGTTTGTGGTTTCCAGCGTCTCCTCATAAAGCCAGCTCTCAGTGAAGTTTCCGGACTGCTCCATTAGCTCAAACAGACGCTTGAACTCATCAGGGTAAACATCGCCTGTCATTGTGTCGTCAAGGAAGCCCAGCTTTGAAATGAGCTCTGGTCCACTGCCGGGACTCCATGAGCTTTGGAAAACAGAAGACGAAAGGAAAGTATGAATACAGCCGCCCTTATATAGGTTTAGAGCCTCCGACATTCTAGTTTGTATCTAAATACAGGTCAGAGTTCATAAACTTACTTAATTTGTTCTATCAGTCTGCTTTTCCTTTTGGCAAGGCATTGTTTCACCATCAAAACCAGAGTGCTGCCGTTCAAGGGAGTCAGGTAAGAGTTAAACAAGTCCTCACGTGGAGTTATTCGCACCAAGCAAAGGTTCTCACTTTGGGATGACTGTGGAGGTAAAAAAAAAATAAAAAATAGTGTAAATGAAAAACTTGGCGTTTCTCACTCATTTTTGTAGCGATCATAACCTGCAATTAAGTGATGGTGATAATCTGCACACATTTAAGATATTTTTGATGAAGTCTGAGGGCTCTCTGAGCCTCCCATAGACGGCAAGGTAACTACTACGTGCAAGGTCCAGAAAAGTACCAAGATGATGGACAAAGTACTCCATGTGACATCTGTGGTTCAACTGTAATTTTACAAAGCTACGAGAATAATTTTTGTGCAAAAAACAAAACGTTTTCATAACGTCTGTCTTGTGTTATTTTATTGAAGTATTATGTGAAAATTAAAGTAATCAATATATATATTAATATGCTGAATTATGTTAACTCTGGATGTCATAGAACGAATAATAGTATTTTCATTAGACAGTGAATCTTTCATTATACAGTACACCAGTGAGCTTGAAATAATGTAACAACATGTATAATGGTCCTTTCATTAGACAATGGACCTTTTTGTAGACAGCAGACGTAAACATGAAATAATCTAATATTATCAGGAACCGGTGGATGGATGTGACGCACACATCTCGTATGACCACATTACCGACCAATGGAAGGTGGTAAAACGAAAGCAAGTAGATAAATTTGACACACATCTCGTATGACCACACTACCAACCAATTAGAAAACAAGGCCAAAAGAGTTGGAAACAATTGTAGCAAATCAGGTATCTATAACCAATAAAAAGTAACTGGAACAAAGAAAAAACTGAAAATGACCAAATTTGGAGAGAACAAGGGGTATAATAACATGAGCTGACAAACAAAGATTTTGGAATGATTTGGAATGATGTGACTTTCTTCCCGGCTTTGTTTCTTTGTTAAATAAGGTCTTATTTTGACATCTGGAACTCTGCTCCTCCCTTTCATTGGCCGCACCCAAGAAAAATCCACAACAGATTGGCGTCACGAACAGGATTGGACTGGAGCCCAACGTCTGCGAGGACCATCGTGGGTGGGGTACCTGGACTGCCATGCAAACAGATCTCTAAAAGGGGCCCCGAAAAAACGAGGTAGGCAATATTTTGCTTAAATTGGAAATAAGACTGTTTGTGTGGTTGACTAGGGTCACACCTGTGGTGGTAATCTGAGACAGGGCTTCACCAATAAATTAATCTAAGATTTGAACTAAATTAAGTAAAATAAAAGTGGAGTTGAGAGGTTCCAGATGTCAAAAGATTCACATGCTTAAGAGTAGTAAAAGCTTTTGTATATAAGTTGTAAATAAGAAGAAGCACCATGCTGTGCCGAGAAGGGGCACATACTGGGTCAAAGACCTTTCAAAATAAGTAAGCCCAGGAATCAAGAGAGCCGTTCAGAAAAGAGGGAACGTGGCTCTTGAGGGGTGCTTATGAGAGAGGACTTTCCAAAATAAGCAAGCCCAGGAATTAAGGAGCTGCTCAGACGGTGGAGCGTGGCCTTGAGGGGTGCTTATGAGGGATGGGTTGCTTTGATCAGAGTATTAAGTTGTGTACACGAGTGTCGAGAAGGGACACTAAAACCTGTTCAGGGACTTCCCAAAATAATCAAGCCCAGGAATCAAAGAGCCGCTCAGACGTTGGAGCGTGGCTTTGAGGGGTGTTTATGAGGGAGGGGCGGCTGAATTAGGTGTCTGCAGACTAAGTTAAACGGGGGGGGGGGGGGGGGGGGGGGGGGGGGGGGGGGGGGGGGGGGGGGGGGGGGGGGGGGGGGGGGGGGGGGGGGGGGGGGGGGGGGGGGGGGGGGGGGGGGGGGGGGGGGGGGGGGGGGGGGGGGGGGGGGGGGGGGGGGGGGGGGGGGGGGGGGGGGGGGGGGGGGGGGGGGGGGGGGGGGGGGGGGGGGGGGGGGGGGGGGGGGGGGGGGGGGGGGAGGTGGGGGGAGGGGGGGGGGGGCGGGGGGGGGGGGGGGGGGGGGGGGGGGGGGGGGGGGGGGGGGGGGGGGGGGGGGGGGTAGGGTTAGTCTTTGTTCTCCGTTCTTTTGTCAAAATATTTGTATGCGTCAAATGTGAAAACATTGAAGCATTAATGTTTTTGGCTTAAATGATACTTTTTGGCTGGCTTGCGCTGTGTGGAAAGCTGAATGTGTGTGTGTGACATATATGTTCTATGTAAAAGCGCTTTGATTTTAACTGGAATGAAAAAGCAATACAATTTTTTTTTTAAAAATACACTAAATGAACAATAAAGATTATATTGAGAGAATTGTAAGTATTGAGGGAGTTGTAGGAGTTGAAAGAACGGGAAATATTCCCAGAAATTGGCTCTGTAGGCTGTTTGGACACCGTCCAAGTTGCCGATGTTGTGATCCAAATTGTGAAACTGAATTATTGATAAAGAAACAGATAAATAAGTGATTGATTTTTCATTCCTAAAGAAAGAGAAATGGACCAAACGCTGCTTGGTGTTTTTTCTCTTCGCTCTGTGTGAGTGTAGCAAAAAGTGTGGGAGAGAAGGCTTTGAGTGTGTGCAGGCGATAACCTTTGTGTGTGTGTGTGTATGTGAGTGAGAGAGATGCATGTGTGTGCTGAATGCGTGTGTGTGCACATGAGAAAGAGTGAGAACCATATGTTGATTTGATTTGTGTGTGTGTGTGACTAACAAAGAAAAAGTGTTGTGTGTGCGCGTGCTTGAGTGAAGTGTATGTGTGTGAGTAAACGCTGATAAGAGTAAAGGCTGACGTATGATAGAGGGAAAGGGAAGAAAGCAGAGAAAATAGACAGATTATTTTTGTGCCTGTTCTGATCCTAAAAAAGAACAGAATGAGCATATTAGATATATAAGACGAGTTCAGTTTTGATGCAAATTATGAACACCAAAGTGAATATCAAGAATTTTTGAAGACTTTGAGAAATGCAAGAGGCATCTGTAATCATTTTTGGTTGGAATCAAATTTTGTTGACAGGAAAGGGCAGGTACAAAGATTGACAGATTACAAGAAGAACAGTCTTCTTAGAAAATTGATTAGCATTATAAATTTAAGGGACATAACAGAGGAATGGCCAATAATACCTTGGGAAAATATTGTTTATAATAACATAACAGTTCGACAATTGACAAATCAACTAGTGGACCTTTGTGCTCCAACATTTTCCCCAACAGAAGCTGCCTCTAATGTAGTTGAAATCCCAGTTGGTCGAATTGTGGCACCCTATGGTAGGAGGAATCTGGCAGGTCAGTGGATAGAGGATACCACAGTAGCTGCAATCCTTGACAACATATGCCTCTCACTGACAGTTGTCACACGAGAAGTGGACTGGATATCTAAAGTGATAGTCAAATCAGATGAAAAGGGAAACATTATGCCAGTGATTATACCTAGTAGGACAGTGAGACGTTTGTTGGTGACAATTGAGCTGAGAGGTATGCCACAAATATATGCCATTATGGATGGTGAGCAGAGAAAATAAAAAAGAAAAGAAAAGGGGCCCAGGACTAACAGTTCAGCACACTGAGAACACTGCTTGAATAAATTAGTTAAAATAAAATAAAAATGGCAGATGAGATAAATGTAAATAGAAAGAGGAAAAGGAGAGGCAAGCGAGGCAGAAACATTTTAATAATACAAGAGAAAAGATTATTGATTGATTACCTGGAATCACTTAATCTAAAATATTGTACAAAGGATTATTTAAACATTGTTGTATATAAAATGGAAGAGTGTTGTATAAAATTAACATCATCTCTCACCTACTCAATTTGGGCAGGGGGAATTACAGCGACAGGTCGTCACTTTCATTTGAG
Organism: Sinocyclocheilus anophthalmus; assembly: GCA_018155175.1. Lineage (NCBI taxonomy): Eukaryota > Metazoa > Chordata > Actinopteri > Cypriniformes > Cyprinidae > Sinocyclocheilus > Sinocyclocheilus anophthalmus. Next base: position 9,775 of record JADLZN010004445.1, read on the forward strand.
AAGACTATGGAGTTTTGAGGCATTCAGCTTGGGAGAAAACATCATTTGGACAAACAGCAATATCCAGAAGGAAGAAATAGAAGGCCTTGTGTTACCCTTTAAATTGTTAACTAGAAAACACATTGTGATTATTTTGAAATATTTGAGACAATCTAAACAGCTTTTATAAAAGGTGAAAAGTCCTCCGCCCAGCAAAAATCCAGGTGAAAATCAGGGGTCGGATACTTTTTGTGATCCTCGTCTGATGAGCCTGGTGGAAATTAGCTAGTAATTAGAAATGCTGGGATTAGAGAGGTAAATTACTGAAGGGAAAATAGATAATAATAGTTAATTGTGTTGAACAGATTGATAACTCAAAATTCTAAGATGTCAACTCCAGTAGAATTTTTAGCTTTTCAAAATCCAGCCTGTAAGGAAGTAATAAGAGAGCTCTCAAGGAAGTGGGCAGAGAGAACAAAGAAATTGATTTCTAAGTGGCCGGCAGAGGGAACATTTAATGTGACAATGTGTAGAGAAATGGAGGTATTGGTAAAAATTATAAGACCAATGATAAATCTAAAAAAGAGAAATGACAAAAGAGAGCAAGAATTTGGGGTATTGACTCTGTTAAACAACATGGAATTCAATTATTAAAATTAGAGAAACAAGAAAGAGAGAATAAAGGTAATGAAATAAAATTAGAAAGGCCACCTCCATATGTTCCTTCCTGCGATCAGACTGTTAATCAGATGCCTATAGTCCAGGGAAAAATAGATTTAAAGGGGGCAGTAGAATTTGAGGGCTATGTTCAGGATGTGAATACAGCTGTTGACATAGATGAGCAGATTTGCAGGAGTGAAATAAGGAGACTAGCAAATACCACAAGAGAGATAGACGAACACACAGCCACAAGGGAGGGGGTGGAGCTACAAGAGGAGGGACTATGAACATCAACACCTAAGCCTCAAGCAAGATACCGAGTGAGAGAGAACAGCCCACAGGGTGGAGCCAGGGAGTGACAGGCTTGGAGGAAAAGGAGCCAGGGGCTGCTACAGAGAGGAGGGGAGAGCTGATGAGTCACTCGCATACCAAAGACATTCAGCAATACTTGAAGAAATGGAAGACCAACACAAACAACAGACATCAGTTAATGGAGACTCACTGGATGGGCGGTTCAAGGGACTCCTTGATGAGCAAACTGAAGGAGCAATGGAAGATGCTGACTCAATTCAAGAAGCTCTGGAAGATATGGAGAATAGATGCTACAAAACAAGAGACAGTCTCAAAAAGCTGTCCACATGACAAGAGAAGATTTCACACAAACTGTAGACGAATTGCAGCAGGAGCTGGATGAAATGATGAGCAAACATGAACCAAAACAACCACACCCAAGCCCACATGATTATGTCCAGCAGAAACAATACAAGCAAGTAGCTGGGACACTGGTCATGCATGACATAGAAGATCCAGAAGACCAGATTCAAGTTCTTCAAGCACAAAGACGAGGAGGAGGAGAAGAATACCGATCAACGAGGAGAACAAGAAGTGCAACAAACAGAGACCCATCCACTCCCCTGCCAATGTGCAACCAAGAACACAAATGTCAGTGCCCAATCCTCATCAAGCATGGTTATGCTCAATACACACCTTGGGCAAGTCGAGATCTGGACACTTTGGTTTCCCGTCTTCCAGACTTTCATGAAGGTGCTGGAAAATGGATCGGAACATTTGAAGAAGAAACAACTGGAAAGCTTCTGGTCCTGGGTGACATCTAAGCTCTACTTGCCAAATGCCTGGGGGTCTCCAAAATGAATGATGTACTCAAGCATTCTGGCCTCCTTCGAGCTGTGGACAGACCCTAAGCAGATGGAGCTTCTTTTGACAAACATTGACGTGACATTTGGATAAATCTGAGAGTTGAGTACCCAATGCAAACTGATCCAGGTTTCCTGAAGGGGGAGCCAATGGGGGAGACTGAGAATCCCACCACCTACATTCAGAGACAGATAAGACGTTGGAAAGAAGAACTGGAAAGAGATCCAGAGAAAGACAAAAGACTGACAGCACTCTTCAGGACCGCCCTTGTGGAAGCCCTGGCCTACAACAGTGAAAGTGAAGCCTGTAGGTCTGGTATGTCTGAATTCCAATTCAGCGACAAAGAACCGTCCAGAGACCATTTGTTCAAACGCGTGGAACAATCGAGAAAACAAGGCTAAAGAATAAAAACCAAGAAAAAATTTGCAAATAAAATTGACCAGATGCAGCTTGAGGAACTGCTCAACAAGAAGAAGAAAATTCAAGCAGTCCAGAAGGAAGATCACTCAGCAGTGATGGCACCAGTCAACACTGAAGTGTTTGTTAATCCACCTGCAACAATGAATGTGCCTGCACCAACAAATCAGATTGCAACAGAACAGGCACCACCTGCTGGAACAGTCACTGCATCACAAGGAACAGCACCAGTTGTCATCTATCTCAAGCCAGAGCAGCCAAACAACAGAGGCTGGAACAGACAGCAACAAGGGCGTGGCAGAGGAAGATTGAATTATAATCAGCAACAAGTTGGTGGCCCATCAGGAGTCTGTTGGGGATGCAATCAGCATGGACACACCAAAATAGATTGTCCCATTAATCCTTGGCAGCAGAACCAATCAATGGCCTCAGGATTCAACTATGGACAAGAGCAAGTGCAACCACAAACCCAAGGTCCAGTCAACTCATGGCGTGGACCTGACCAAGGTTACTAGGGTTGCCCAGAGAATCTTACAGGGAGGAAACAGTTTCCAATAATATCATGTGATGCTGATTAAGAACCAATGCTGCAAGCCAATATCGAAGGAAACCCATTTCTCTCATGCTCGACACAGGGGCAACATACTCATGTTTGAATCCAAGATATGCTTTGCACCTCCCCATGTCTGGAAAATATATAAAGACAGTAGGATTCTCGGGAACAACTCAGCTACTTCCTATGACAGCCCCTGTGAGCATAAGCCTGAAAAACACTGAAATTAGAATACCAATATTAGTCTCAGAACACACACAGATATGGTGTACACCAGGGGGAATTTATATAGATGATAGGGCAATGAGACAAATGAATGTTTCTACATCACAACAAGCTCAAGAATCATGTGCTAACATGTATTGGTTGGGAGATTTAAAAGAAGATGTAGAAAAAATAATTAGTAAATGGGGAAGATATATAAGGGAACAGCTATGTGAACCAAGCTTACCAAAAACTGAATTTCATTGTACTATGAAGTATGATGAAAGCAAAAATCCAGATTTTGAAAAGAAATGGCTAAAAGACACAAAAGGATTGAAAATCTCCATGATATCACAAAGCATAATAATACGAAGGTGACCCAAAGGTGTAGCTCTGCAGATAGATAGGGAAAAATTCATAGATGACTGGTTTACAGTACCAAACTCAGTGCTTCATGTTACATTATATGTAAATAAAGACTGTCTCTCTAAAGATTTTGGACCCATGATGAAACGAGCAGAAAAAAGCAAGTGGGAAGTCACAGAAAATCCTCTAATTTTCCAAACAGCAGACAAAGAATATCTTAAGATTTTGTGTGCTACTCCAATGATAGGTGTCCCCAGAATGGTAATAAACACAAGAGTTGAGCCAAAAGTTAAAGAACATCAAACAAAGCAAACTGAATTGTTAAAAGAAATGGAGAAACAAGTACCATTAGAACTATGGTCTCTGCATGACACAGATGTGGGGTTAGTAAAATCAGCCAGTCCAATTAAAGTAGTACTTAAACCAGGAGATAAAGTACCCAGAAAATTGCAATACCCTTTTAAACCAGAAGCAGTAGAGGGAATAAAAAAGACAAATGAAGGACTAATGAATGCAGGAGTGCTTGTTGAAACTACTAGTTATTGTAACACACCAATATTGCCAGTAACTAAAGCAGATAAATCAAAGTGGCGTCTGGTGCATGATCTGAGATCAGTGAATGAGGTTGTGGAGGATTGGCTAGCTGAAGTTCCAAACCTGCATACGTTGTTAACCAATGTTCCATATGTTGCTAATTATTATACTGTAATTGATATTTGTTCAGCTTTTTTCAGTGTTCCCTTAGCAGAGGAGAGCAGACCTTTGTTTGCGTTCACCTATCAAGGTAAAAATCTCACCTACACAAGAATGCCTCAAGGATTCAAACACTCACCCAATGTATACAACCAGATTTTAAAAGAATAATTAGAAGAACTTAGGTTAGACAGCACATTGATACAATATGTAGATGATTTGTTAATTTGTTCAACATCTTTGGAACAATGTCATCAAGACTCAATTAAAGTACTCAATAAATTAGCTGAGGGGGGACAAAAGGCCTCTAAAGCAAAATTGCAATATTGCTTACCACAAGATGAATACTTAGGACGCACTATTTCACATGGGATAAAAGCTGTATCGCCCAGTCAATTGGAAGTCATCAGTAAAGTTCCCCAACCTCAAACAGTGTGACAAATGATGACTTTTTTGGGTATGACAAGGTTTAGTGCAGATTGGATTGAGGACTACGCAATCAAAACAGCTCCATTAATATCACTAATAAGGCAAGTAAAGAGACTGCTTCCAAATCTGTATGGCAGGACCACTCAATAATATGGAAGCACAGGAAGCATAAGGGTAAGATTTTGATACATTGAAAAAAGAACTACAGACCGAGAAAGCAAAATACGATCCTGCACGTTGACCCATAGAAGCCCCCAGAGAACGAACCAATGTGTTCATTTGTACATTGGCAAAAAGAAAGGATGGTGTATAGCCGCTGCGTTTTTGATCAGGAAACTTTGCAGCGGAATGGAAAAGACAACCATAGCTTATGATAGCACAAATTAGACAATGTAGCTGAAGGTTCCCACCATTAGGTTTAGTAAAAACCCACAGGGTGAGCAGCATATATTTGGGCATATAAAAGACCTCCACATAACTATGGTGTACCCATTTGTTACCTCGGGCAGGCATCACCATAGAGAGAGTAGGGGAACTGAGTAGACAGGAAGTTTGTCTATAAGAACAATCCTCTAGAGTGGGAAGTAGTAAGCTTATCAACATGTGTCCCTATGGCCCAGAACCCTACACTTGGAAGTTCACAATGACAGACCAAGAAACATACCAATCGAGTTTCATAAACCATTACATGATGAAGGCATACACATGAGTGTGTAGAAACGGACTCTTACCGCGTTACTAGATTGGAGACCAACTAGAGTCCACACAGCTTAACAATTCCAGAAGCACCTGTTGACTACTGTTTTGTGGATGGGTCAATGTTTTTAAAGACGATTTAGGAAATCATGAGCTGGAATTGTTGCAGTTGTGACGAGTTTGGATGATATTTGTATCCCAGGTTGTGGTGTCAGGCATTGTAGACACCCTGTGCCAGCACCACTGGTTGAATTGAAGCTTCTAAACTGAAGACCGTGTAGGCTGCAAGAGATTATGAAATTAAAATTCTACCAGGCAGATCTGCGGGGGGCATATGCACATGCGTATCCATCTTTTAGTGAGGCTAGAGTTGGAAGCAAGATGCTTTAAGAAAGTCGATGGTACGCCGGTTGCTACCATAGTAATACATATAATTGATTTAATATCAGCCATGATGCAACCCAAACATTTGGCCATCATCAAATGTCAAGCACATAATAAAGGCAATGATTTTGTAATTAAGGGCAATAATGCGGCAGATCAATATGCTAAGCAAGCTTCTGGCTGTACAACAGCAATAATGGCTCCTTCTGTTTTGATTCAACCTCAACCTCAGTTGGCTGATGTTGCACGAATGCAACAACAAGCTACTCCATATGAAGTCAGTGTGTGGCAGCACAGAGGGGCAACTCGAGATGTAAATGGTGTTTGGCGTTCTCATGAGGGACACATGATAGTTCCCACACCTTTGCTTACAATCCTCATCTCTGACGCGCATGGTTTTGATCATTGCGCGAGGGGAGAAGTGATTAGAAAGATAAAGCGGCAGGGATATTGGTCGCCTTATTTATAAGCTATGGTGGATGGGTATCTGTCAGAGTGTGAAGTTTGTGCCCAGAATAACGTTAGAAAAGGAATATCTGCTCCCATTGGCCACATACCAGTCCCAGAAGGTCCATTCAAACATTGTGACAGTGATTGAAGGAGAATTAAATGAAATTAAGCAGGCCCAACTAAAATGACATAGAGTCAAAAGAGCTTATGAAGCAAACCCAGAGGTATACTTATATGTGATAGGCCAGCCAAGGGGAATACCAGAGAAATATAAAGCAAGAAGTGAGATTTAAGTCTGGATTTTAGTCTATACTTGTATGGATAACCCCAAATAAGAACTTAGAATGGATCAATTATATTTACTATAATCAACAGAGATTCATCAATTATACTGATAATGCCTTAGATGCCCTGGGACAACAATTGGGTCCCACAAGTAAAATGACATGGCAGAATAGACAAGCACTGAATTGGCTCCTGGCAGAAAAAGGAGGAGTGTGTGTAATGTTTGGTTCTGACTGTTGTACTTATATTCCAAACAATACAGCCCCAGATGGATCATTCACCAAAGCTATGGAGAAACTGAAAAACCTGAGAGAAGAAGTGACCAGAAACGCTGGAGCAGACATGCAAAATTGGGATTGGTTTAATTCATTTTTTGGGTCTTGGGGACAATGGTTAACTAGAGTGGGCATCATAGTTGGCATTGCTGTTGTTGTATTTCTTTTGCTGTTTTGTTGTATTATGCCTTTCATCAGATCAATGCTGGCCAATGCTGCAGCCAAACAGATGATTAACGTATCGGTAAAGCCAGCTGGAGTTGATATTGGATTGACCAACATGTATACAGTGGGACCTGGACTGGATGAACTGGATGACTTTGAGTAACACCTTCCTGAAATAACAACAGAATATAGGGAAGAGTCCTTTTTTTTTTTTTTTTTTTGTATTTTCTTTTCTTATAATGTAGTAGTATTAGAATATGGGGATAGAGTTAGAGGTTGTTATTTTGTTTTGGCATATGCTCCTTCCTGAAGTCATTTTAATCCTTAAAGTCATTAATTTGTGAAATCATTTATCATATGTTTTGAATTCATGCTGTTAAATAAATCAAATGTAAAAATTGATTATTTTTGGAAAAGAAAAGGGAATGTTAAAGGTTTTAAGCAGGTCATTGTCCGTGTTACGAGGCAATGCAACCAGACAAAGGGGACGATAAAGAAAGATTACTTATTTTCATCTTTTAATTCACTGTCAGTATATAATTTGTTTGTTCTTAAACACTGGAAAAGTTATCAAAGTATGTAAAGAAGAAAGGATCGACGAGCACCTCAGTGCTTAGCAACACGAGTAGATTCAACTGGAGGTTTAAAAACCCACCATCTACTCCAACACCAGATAGCGCTGGAGGGCAAGGGAGCTTGCCTGAGGGCTCCTCTGGCAACGAAGGACAGAAGTACCAGATAGCGCTCCAAGCTACCGGCAATGCTTTGAGTTCCTCTGGCTACGAGGGACAGACCAGTGCATCGTTTATTACTTTATGTTGTTTTAATCAGTTAACTAATCATTCATATACACTACATAACCATGACAACCATGGGCAAGGCTTGGACATCTCATGAGCACATGCATTGACACATATTATTGATTTTTTTGACCCCCAAGAATGTATAGAAAGGGAAGTGGATTCTTTTACTCTTCTATGGTCAATAGTGAGGAGAGATGTTTGGATCTGACTTCCTCTGGAGTGCAGCAGCATAAAGAAACCATTTGGTAAAAAGTGATGGAGGACCTTTATTGGTTCATGGAAGGATAGAAGGATGGGTGGTTTTTGTGGTGTTGCACTCAGGCAAGGGCTAGCGGTGAGGCTTGATTGAAGCCGCAGTGGGGGAATGTTGTGTAATTTTATTGAAGTATTTTGTGAAAATGAAAGTAATCAATATATATATTACTATGCTGAATTAAATGTTACTCTGATTCTAGAACAAATATAGTCTTTCTTAACAGTGAACTTTCATTACAAGTACAAAACCTGTACCTTGAAAATAATGTAACATCATGTATAATGGTCCGTTCATTAGACAATGGACCGTTCTGTAGACAGCATACGTAAACCTGAAATACTCTAATATTATCAGGACAGGTGGAATGGGATGTGACGCACACTACTCGTATTACCTTAACCGACCATTGGAATGGGCAAAACAAAAGCATAGATAAATTTGACACACAACGCCCCATCTCGTATGACCACACTACCCCACCAATTAGAAAACAAGGCCAAAAAGGTTGGAGAACCAATTGTAAATCAGGTATCTATAAACCATAAAAAGTAAACCGGAACAAGAAAAAACCTGAAAATACTCAAATTTGGAGAGAACAAGGGTATAATCACCAAAAAGCTGACAAACAAAGCTTTGGATGATGTGGAATGATGTGACTGTCCTTTCCCGGCTTATTTCTTTGTTAATAAAGTCTTATTTTGAACATCAACTCTCTCCTCCATTCATTGGCCGCGACCCAAGAAAAAAACATCCACACCCTGCTGGTTATAAAGGCATGAACAAGTTTCTCCAATCTTGACTGGAAACAAAACCTCTAATTCTTGCAATGTTTTTTAGATGATAGTATGCTGATTTAGTTACTGCTTTGACATGACTACTGAAACTAAGGTCTGTCTCCAGAATCACACCAAGATTCTTGACTTGATTTTTAGTTGTTTGACCCCTAGAGTCAAGGTATGCATTCACCTTGAGAATTTCATCTTTGTTTCCAAATGCAATGACTTTAGTTTTCTTCTTGTTTAACTGAAGAAAATTTTGGCACATCCAACTTTTAATTTCATCAATGCATTGGCAGAGTGAGTCAATGGGGCTGTAGTCATTTGGAGATATGGCTAGGTAAATCTGTGTATCATCAGCATAGCTGTGATAGGCAATTTGGTTCTTTCTCATTATTTGACTTAGTGGGAGCATATACAGGCTAAACAAGAGCGGTGCAAGAATTGATCCTTGTGGGACTCCGCATTTCATGGACGTCCACTTAGACTTATGCTCTCCTATACTCACATAATAACCTCTCCCTTCTAAGTATGACCTGAACCATTTGATTACCATCCCAGAAAGCCCGACCCAGTTTTCCAGTCTCTCTTGTAGTATGTTATGATCGACAGTGTCAGATGCAGCACTGAGATCTAGTAGTACCAGTACTGATATTTTGCCAGATTCAGAATTAAAGCGAATATCATTTATTAATCTTAGTATTCTCTGTGCTGTGATGCGGTCGGAAACCAGATTGAAAATTGTCCAGGTATCCATTTGAGTTTAAGTATTTGTTCAGCTGATTTAAAAACTACCTTTTCAATAATCTTGCCTATAAAAGGAAGATTTGATATTGGTCTATAGTTGCTCAATATGGTGTTATCAAGATTGCTCTTTTTCAGGAGGGGCTTAACAATTGCAGTTTTCATGGAGTTTGGAAAAGTCCCAGAAAGAAATGAGGTGTTCACCATTTCTAAGAGATCTGCTTTTAAACAGTTAAGCACCCTTTTGAAAAATATGTGGGAAGTGTGTCAAGATAGCAGGTTGACGGTTTAAGGTTCTGTACTATTTCTTCCAAAATTTTGCTGTCAATTGCTTCAAAAACAGACATAGCAATTTCTATTTTAAACTGTGGTCGAATCTGTCTGACCTCTGCATAACTTGAGGATGTGCTAATCGCCTTTCTGATATTATTGATCTCAGAAAAGGACAAAGCAAACTCATTGAATTTGCTGTCAGAGAGCGTTTCACTGGGAATCTGACTTGGGGGGATGGTCAGTCTCTCAACAGTAGCAAAAAAAAGTGCGAGTGTTGATTAAAGGTGCCATAGAAATGGAAACTGTATTTACCTTTACATAGATGACTGATAGTTTCTATGCATGAAATTACTACCTGAGCCTCAAACACCATTGCTCCTCCCTTCTTAATTTAAATCGCGTGCATGGAAAAGACCACTGAAAAATAGGCAACAGAACACACATTACCAGATTTTTTTGCCACCACTTACCTAAAGCCCCACATTACCTGCTATGTAATAGCAGAGAACAATTTAAATCTTGTATCAATGGCCTTCGATGCCCTTTTTAAGTTTACTGTTTATAAGGTTTGAGAAGATTGACTGTCTAGCTTTGCCTAGTTCCATATTGAAAGTACGAAGGCTGTCTTTATATATGCTATAGTGTATTTCAAGTTTCGCCACATCCGCTCAGCTTTTCTGCATTGTCTTTTCATACTCTGTACTGCTGTTGATTTTCTCCAAGCTGATTTTTGTCTGCCAGTCTTCTTATTGACTTTTACAGGAGCAATATCATCAATAACATTCTTAACTTTTGAGTTAAAGGAATCAAGGAGAAGATCAACAGAGTCTGCAGGAATGCTTGGTGTTGAAGATATAGCCTCCATAAATAGCACACTATAGTATTTTCGTTAATGCATCTCTTTCTGACAGAGACAGATCTAGAGTCAGTGGTAGCAGAGATCAATATATTAAAGAAAATACAGAAGTGATCAGATAGTGTTACGTCCTTAATAACAATGGATGAAATGTTTAGACCTCTCCTGATGATTAATCACGATTCTGTGTAGGTTCATGCACATGCTGAATCAGGTCAAAAGTGTTTAAAACAGTTATAATTTCTTTTGTAGTTTTGTTTTCTGCATTATCTATGTGAATATTAAAATCCCCTGCAATAGCAAAACAGTCAAACTCTGAGGAAATCATTGATAACAGTTCTGTGAACTCTTCAACAAAGGCTGGAGAGTATTTTGGAGGCCTGTAAATAATGATAAACAGAATGCGTGGAGCACCTTTCAACACAATCCCTAGATATTCAAAAGACAAGTACTGACCAAATGACACTTGCTTGCATTGACATCTTTAAATAGAGCAGCTACACCTCCACCTCTCCTAACAGTCCTGCAAACACTCATGAAAGTAAAGTTAGGAGGGGCCGTTTCATTGATTACCATTGCACTGCAGCTGTCTTCTAGCCATGTTTCGTTAAGAAACATAAAGTCCAGGTTGTTTGTGGTTATTAAGTCATTGATTAGAAATTATTTATTTTTTTAGTGTCACAAAGCTCTTTGGCATCCATGGTGCTGCTGTTAGCCTTTCCATGTTTAAAGGGCTGCATTGCACCTAGGCCTTCAGTCCTCCACTTACCCTCTATGAGCATGTGGTTTTTATCCTGCAGGAGGTCTGACTGGACTACACCACCTTGAAAGGAAGAGTCAGCGTTAAAAACAACTTCAGAATGTGTGTGTGTGTGTGTTGCACTTGTTGATGCACTATGAGGAGGTAATGGTAGCACCACATTTACAGTTGGTGTTGTAGCCACATCCGCGCATCTAGTTAATGTGTGTGTTATGACACTTGTAAGTGTTGTGCCAACCTCTTTATTTTGATCTTTACTACCTTGTCAGGGTTGAGCACTGTTGTGGTGTGGAACACTCTCCATCAATTAGCAAGAATGCCAAAAGTATTCTCCACCACTCTATGGGCTCAGGAGAGTCTGTAGTTGAACACCAGTTGTTCATGATCTATTTGGCAGAAAGAGAATGGCTTCATGAGGTCACAACGAAGAAGGTACGCATCGTCTCCCAAAAACATAAAGGGGGCTTCACTTGCTGAGCTTGGAAGTGGTTTTGCGGAGGGAAAGTCGAGGAGGCCCTGGTCAAGTGCTCTTCTACAGATTCCAGCATCAGAGGCCCTGCCCTGTGCCCCATTCCTAAACTGGTACGCTGCATCAACAACAGCCATCATCTGCACAGAGAACCGGGGCTATAGTTGCAGAAAGTTTTTCCGCTGTGTGCCGGTGGCTGTATGCTGATGTGTTTCCCATCTATGGCTCCAAGACAGTAGGTGCGTTTCCATTACCCTTCATATTGCGCAAATTGAAATTGCGAATTGAAAACACACCTAATGGAAACGCGTCAATTTCGCAAAAAAACGCACATATAACGCAAAAAAGTTTTTACGCTCGCATGAAGTAGTTTTTCAGGCAATGAGAAAAATGATTAATTCACAAAACTGCAATGGAAACAGCTTTTTCACATTTACAGGTCACATGGAGTATGTAAAAAGTCATATGATCATTCTTTAAAAATGGCGCGGTATGTGTGGACCGAAGATGAGATGGAGTTCTTTGTTAAACTAATTAAAGATAAAAAAATTACGGGAATATTAGATTCCAAGCAACAGAGAAATGCTACCATTTACCAAGACTTGGAAGCAGACCATGAAAGAGAAGGGCTTGACAACAAGCCGTGGCAAATTTACGGTCCAAAATGTGAAAGCTCTAAAACAAAGTATCTTTCAGAGAAGAAAACTTTTCAAAGCGTACTGGTGGGAGAGTCAAGTCACGTCAAGTCACCTTTATTTATATAGCAATTTTAACAATACAGATTGTGTCAAAGCAACTGAACAGCATTCATTAGGAAAATAGTGTGTCATTAATGCAAAATGACAATAGTAAACACTATTTTTTCAGTTAAAGACAGTTCATCATTGAAGTCAGTGATGTCAACATCCAGCTCAGTTCAGTTTGAATAGTATCTTTGCAATCATTTGCAAAAACGGTATCGCTGGAAATTAAGTGTCCCCAACTAAGCAAGCCAAGGCCTACAGGGCAAGGAAACCAAAATCCATCGCTGACAGACTGGATAAAAAACCTTGGGAGAACCCTGTCAGTCGGCCTTCTCCTCTGACCAAACAACCAGCAGTACGGAAAAATCAATTTAAGACGTAATAAAACAGACGATGAAAAATATTAACAGCAATTATTATATGATACAATAAAACTTATAGCAAAATGTGGTAGTTCTGTATTTTGTTTCAGGGTTGGCATCATCTGAGGTCCTCTGGGGGGTTGGCATCATCTCTTCTCAGATCTTCGTAAGGGTTGGATCCAGACTGAAGTTTGTGTAATTCCTAGTTACCACGGGATGCCAATCCCAGCTGAAACAGAGAAACACATAGAGACCTAATTAGCGTATCTGCTGTTCCAACCAAGCAAAATTGATTTTTTTAACCCAAACTAAAGAATAATAATAATGTGCATTTGATCAGATAACTGCAGTACAAGATTATGAGGTGCATTATTTGAATGCTTGGCCAAAGAAATGTGTCTTTTAATCTAGATTTTAAACAGAGAGAGTGTGTCTGAACCCCCGAACATTATCAGGAAGGCTATTACAGAGTTTGGGAGCCAAATGCAAAAACGCTCTACCTCCTTTAGTGGACTTTGCTATCCTAGTTACTACCAAAAGTCCAGAGTTTTGCGACCTTAGGGAGCGTGATGGATTGTAGCGTGGTAGAAGACTAGTTAGTTATGCAGGAGCTAAACCATTTAGGGCATTAAAAGTAAGTAGTAATATGTTGTAACTGATACGGAACTTAATAGGAAGCCAGTGCAGAGACTGTAAAATTGGGTAATATGATCATATTTTCTTGACCTGGTGAAGACTCTAGCCGCTGCATTTTGGACTAACTGTAGCTTGTTTATTGAAGATGCAGGACAACCAGCTATTAGTGCATTACAATAGTCCAGTCTAGAGGTCATGAATGCATGAACTAGCTTTTCTGCATCAGAAACAGGTATCATGTTTCGTAACTTGGCAATGTTTCTAAGATGGAAGAATGCTGTTTTTGTAACATGGGAAATATGATTTTCAAAAGACAAGTTGCTATCTAATATAACACCCAGATTTTTGACTGTAGAGGAAGTAAACGTACATCCGTCTAGTTGCAAATTGTAATCCACGATATTCGGTGTACTGTCTTTTGGTCCAATAATTAATATTTATTGAATTTAATAGGAGAATTTATTGGTCATCCAATCTTTTACATTTTAACACACTCTGTTAGCTTAGGTAATTTAGAAATTTCATCTGGTCTTGTTGAGATATATAGTTGAGTATCATCGGCATAACAGTGGAAACTAATCCTGTATTTTCTAATAATATTACCAAGGGGCAACATGTATATCGAAAATAGCAGAGGACCTAGGACAGATCCTTGTGGCACTCCATATTTTACTGGTGATAATCGAGATAATCTATAATCCAATTGATAATCTATAGTATTGAACGCAGCACTAAGATCAAGTAAAACTAGCAATGAGATACAGTCTTGGTCTGACGCAAGAAGCAAGTCATTTGTAATTTTAACAAGTGCAGTTTCTGTGCTATGGTGGGGCCTGAAACCTGATGAAATTCTTCATAGAGATCTTTTTTGCAGGAAAGTGCACAGTTGAGCAGACACAACTTTTTCAAAAATTTTAAACATAACAGGAAGATTTGAAATAGGTCTGTATTTTCCAGTTCACTAGGATCTAGTTGTGGTGAATGAGGCTGCAGGGTGTGATTTCAGAGACAGTCTGTGAGTTTTGACTCTGAGGCTACTTTCTCGAAAACAAAGGTTAGATCTATTACAGTTATTCACCGTATATAGTAAGGAAGCTTACTGTTAATCATTTAACAGGTTTTTACTGTGGCATTTCTACAGTCTTTTACCATTAAAATCACGACCATTTATTACAGTGTAGTGAAAAAAATGAGAAGAAACGTATTTCGCATTAAACAGGTTGTTTTTTAAAATCGGTGCACGGAATAAAGCTGCTCTTAACTTTCATTGATGACTGCAGTGTTAATAATTTGAATTATAGGCCTATAATTAAATTGTATAAATAATAGACCTGTTAATTTTAACACAACACACGGGTGTAGCTCAGTCATTTTTCGTCTGATTCCAACAAATCATACATCATTCTGAAGGTATTTTAATAGAGAATGTGAAAATAAAAATAACTCATTTTTGAAAATTTGCTCACTGTGTCTCATTTTGCCAGGACAGACATATCAATTTAGAAAGAAGAGGGGAAAAGAACAACAAAAACAACTTTATAACAAGTTCTAAGTGCTTATAATAATTTTAGTATACTTCAAAAATCGACGTTGTTTGAAATAGGTCTGTTTTAGGCAGTGCTTTCACGTTTGTTTGTTTTTTTTAATAAAATGAAAATGCATTTATATATATTTATACATGATGCATAGAGTACACTTACATTTAAACTTTGTGTAGTTTTCAATATATAAAATACTTAGAGGACAACATTCTGGAATATTAATAAACAAAGGGAATAAACACCTTGTTTTATTCATCAAATAATTAGGCTATACAAAACTATCGTGTTACTAAAATAACATTTGATGTGCTGTAATAACTATTGGTTGATTAATTTTGTCTGCACATCACTGTAGTTCTTATTCCACAACACTTATGTGTGATCTCAGACAGCACTTAGACTTTACTGAAAGTTGCTTTAGTTTCTTTATAAAAATCTTTCATTCTTAGACAAGTCTTACAAAGTCTTAAAAAGTATTTTATAGTAAGACATTTTTGACTCGTAAGTCAAAACTTAAGACTCTTCTTTAGAGCATTTCTGAGAAATGTTATGCATATTGGCCCTGGTCAGATGAATCTGATTCTCACACTCAGATCAACGATGAAGAGATTTCTGCATCATTCTGAGCTTCATGTCCAGATGATAATCAGGAGCATTCATTATGATCATATTCACTCAAACTTATAATTAATTTGTCACTTGCTGTTTGTTACTGGTTCTGTGTCCTATAAAACGTGGCCAAAATAATAAGGCAGTCTGTGCTAAATGATGTGATTCTTAAATGATTACTCTTTTTAAAAAAAAACATGAAATGACTTAAACTCTTGACAAGTTAAGAAGATTAAGATTGTATGTCAGTAATGAAACATTTCTTGTGATTTTTCTCGATGTTTTAAAATAAAGTCAAAATAAAAAAGAACTGTCTGGCCACAGTATTGTTTTGTTGATTTGATATCTAATATCTCTGTAGAGACAGATGAAGGTGGTTTAATGCACTCAGAAATGAAGAAATGAAAATCAAATGGCACATCTTTGTATCCAAAGGTCTTACTGCTACCCTTGATGTATACATATTAAGGACCTACATAGTACATATTATAACCTAATAGGTACAAAAGTGTACTTTTTGAAAAGGTATTGCCCCAGTGAAAGCTTTTGTACCTTCATTGAGAGCGTGTGGTTTCAGCAGGAAGTGGATCAGTGTTTGTACACTATATTATTAAATTATGATTTAAATGACAATAAGTGGCTTGTCCCCAGATTTCTGCTATAGCTTTAGTGATGCAGATTTTCTGTGTTTTTGAATAAAGACCTCTTAGTGTTTAATGTTTAGCTCTGTTTGACCTCTTAAAGAGTTGCTGAACGTTTTGAGTGTGGGTGGCTTTTGATGGTGTATATAACATAACACTGCAAAAGCACGTCATTTCTTGCTTATTTGTTGTATTTACATGCTGGAAAATGTTGTGTGTGAAGATGTGCAGGGGTATAGTGGGAATAAAAGTAGCCCTGGATCAGTTCATAACACAACGGAGTCATTTAAAACAATATCCACTATAGCATTGAAATAACATGTCTTTATAAAAACTTCCTATCCTCCTAATGGCCAGAGAACGTTTTATTAGAAGCACAAACTTGTGCTTGTGCTCACACTCACTTCTCCTTCTGTACCTTAGATCTGAGAAGGCGTGTGTGTGTGTTGTCTTGGAAAATGTCAATACGAATACATCTTTCACAATACAAATCTAATTTGACTTCTCCACCACCTACAACCTTCAAGAAGTCAGATCAGTTTTGTATTGTGTACTTGTGTGTGTGAATAGCCTGCATTTGCATCTTGTCAAGGGCCCCTCAGTTGTGCGTAATGACGATATAGTATAAACCTCATATTAAGGCTGTTCATCCACTCCCCCACCACCTATATTTCCTTCCAGTACTAAGAATTGTTAGAAGATTTTTCAGTAATCACTAGACCACAACTGTGGTGAGGGGTTTATAAGCTGTTCTTCAGCAATTAGACCTGCTGATGACAATGACAGTGCACCAAGCTAAATGCTCTGGATTTCTCAGAAGAGTACAGAAGTGCACAACAGGAAGGACTTCTGACTGCTTTCCTGTCACCAAACTCAATAACTTCAAAATGTGTTTTTTGTAAAGATGGCCAGAGAGGTAAGATTTACATTTGTGTATTTATGCCTTTACATTTATCAATCAGGCAGATGCTTTTAATCCATAGTGACTTGCATATAGTTATTATTCTTTAATATTAATAAACAATCATAATATTTATTTTTACCTTTTATCATTATTGAATCTTCTCTAGTTTAAGTAAAATATGATGTTTATTAATGTGTTTTCCCCAACACCAACTATAAAGCTGATATAGTTGTTTCATGACAGTTGCAAATGAAATAAAACAAAAATGAAAATGCTCACTGTGACGTTCTGTAATCGGGTTTAATGCTTTTACATTATTCAATGTTTTTTTTTTTTTACAAATAGTAGGTCAAAACATTGCAAAACGTGGCTAAAAAATACAAATGCCAGAAGTCAAAAGAGCTGAAAAAACGACCCGGGAAGTCCCACCACCAAATCAACCTCCGCCCACATTACCACGAGTTATATAAAACTCTTCCACTCATCGGCCCAGCCGGATCGTGTCTGCGTGTTTGAAGGCTTTCCCTCTACTGCTTCACCCACAAGCTCCAAATCCAGCAGTTCAAGAGGAATTTCATTCAGCTTTCTGCTCCGCTCACATACGGTATGAAATATCTTTACTACATGTTTAAATACAGTTTGACAGTGAACCGCTTTTATGATTAGCAGGTTTATTTGAGGTCAGAACAGTTCTTAAGTTTGCTGCAGAAAAGAAGGGCTTGTTCAAATGTAACATTTTTACAATAATACTTTATTTTATTAGCAAAATTTCACATACATAAACAAAAATATCTTAATCCATCTCCTATGTTAAATTTGTTTTGTTCTGATTTTGGCTTTTATAGGCTATTTCTTCAATAAGACTGTTAAAAAAAAAGTCTGTGACCTGTTTAAAATACTATGATACATCTTCAATCCCCCTGGTACAGGTAATTTTTTTATTTTGAATTAAAATTGAGTGTGGCGACTGATTGGCCCGCTCCCTGTTTTTTGTTTTTTTTAAATTATAAATTTATATTTATGCCTTCTCAGTGTACCAAAGTGATAATTTCAGATTTTTTCATCCGATAATAAATGGATACTAAATCATAAATCGGTTAGTTTTGACTGGCAGTGCTGCACTATACGAATTCCGTCAAACGAGTCCGAACAAAACCGATGCTCGGGACTCGATGAAAGAGAGGAAGCGGACAGAAGCAGCAGTGAAATGCAGCAACATCACTGACCTGTTCAGGGCTTGTTCGTATCTGTAAATATGCTAGATAGTTTTGTTTTATTAACCTAGTTGAGTATTAAACTAGTATCTTTTAGGCTATCAGTAGCACCCCATTATCATCATCATTCAGAATACTGTGCTAAAGGACATCAATATCGATTGCAAAGTTACATTAAAACATTAAGCAGAGACAGATGTTCACATGGATTTATTGTACAGGGAGGGAGCTAGAGACAGCAGCACAAAAATAATATGAGTCACAGCCTAATAATTCAAGAGTGTGTTCAGTATTAGAATGTTTCAACAAATATATTGTACTAATTTCGACATTTAGGCACTTTAGAAAATGTGTTTTAAAGGCACAATATGGAAGATTTTTTCAGCATCACCCTGCTTCATTCTACTACTTTAATAAATCATTAGCTCATCCATGAACATGATTTCTGCCCGAGTCCCGTCGGATTGCATCGGCTGTGGAGATGAAGACCACAACTCCCATGATTCCACACTCAGTCACGCCGTCATCAAACTACACCTTTGTCTCTTTGTTTATTTTGAATACACGCCCTCTAGCGGCAAAAATTACATATTGTGCCTGCGTTTATTAGATCCAAAATACAGTAAAAGCAGTAATATTGTGAAATATTATTCTAATGTAAAACAGCTGTTTTCTATGTGGATCTCTGTTAAACTGTAATGTTTTTCTGTGATGCGCAGCTGTATTTTCATCATCATTACTCCAGTATAAAGTGTCACAAGATCCTTCAGAAATCAATCAAATATGCTGATCTGCGCTCAAGAAACATTTATTAATATTAGTTTAGTTGAAAACAGATTAATTTTTTTTTTTTCAGGTTTCTTTGATGAATAGAAAGAGAAGAACAGCATTTACCTGAAATAGAAATAACATTATAAATTATAAATTTGTTACATTATTTTTTATTATTTTTACATTAAATTTTATACATTATACATTTGTAACATTATAAATGTCTTTACTGTTACTTTTAATCAGTTTAATGCATGTTTGCTGAATAAAAGTAATAATTTCTATAACCCACCCCCCTCCGACTCCGAAGCTTTTAGCACAGTGCATGTATAATGTTACAAAAGCTTTTTATTTCAGATAAATGCTGATCTTTGGATGTTTCTATTCTTTAAAAAATCCCAATGTACAAAACTGTTTTAAATATTGTTACGTCCTGAGACGTATTTTGTTTTATGTGCTTTGTGGTGGTTTGTTTGTTTTTTCTCCTTGTCTACTGCTACCATTCGCATGCAGGTGATTGGGTCCACCTGTTGCTGATTTGCTGCCCATTTACCTCAGCTCCACTGATTGGCTGCCGCCAGGAGAAGGCCAGCATATAAAACCAGCACTGCCTTTCAACGAGGAGAGAGGGTGCTAATATAGGCGCACAACGGTGGTAAAATATAATAAAGGTAAGGCAGGACTGAGCTAACAGCTAGGTGACAACCACATAGGTTGGAAGGCCGGCGGAAAGCTTTCCGAGTGAACGCCGAAGTCGTTTTGGGAAACGGATCATCATATTTATCGGAAAGTACAGGCGGTTGAGCACGACTGCTCCGTGAATGGATTGGAGGTAGGTAGGTGGGGGGAAATGGATTATAATGAAGATATGTACGAAGGAAGTGGAGGGGAAAGGAGGGGTCGGTTGAGTGATAAAAGGAATAAAAGAGTAAGAAGTGACAAGGGAGAGGAGTCTGAAAATGATGATGACAGAGGGGAAACTTTTCAGAAAGAAATAAAGGAGAAGTATGAGGTCGTAATTAGGTTCAATGGAAAGAGTCAGGAGATCATGAAGAAAGTCAGCCCATTTGTGTTAACCACAACTCTGGCAAATAAAATAGGGGAGATAGAGTTCGCGAAAATCCTTAATGATGGTAACTTACTGGTTAGATGTGCCGATGCAGGGCAAATGGAGAAAGCTCTAAAAATTAAGGAAATCGCAAAATGTAAGGTGGAAAGTATGGGAAGGGTGGGAATAAGGAAAAAAAGTGGAACGATAGGAGTGATTACAGGGGTATCAATGAGTGTAACAGTGGAGGAAATAAAGAGGAATATCAAGGGAGCAAAAGTTGTAAGTGTTCAAAGAATGAAATCAACAAGGGATGGAGTGGTAAAGGACAGTGAAACAGTGCTAATAGAGTTCGAAGAAGAGATAGTGCCAAAGAAAGTTTTTTTGGGTTTTATGAGTTACCCAGTGAGGGTGTACGTGCCAAAACCACTGAGATGTTTTAACTGCCAAAGGTTTGGTCACATTGCAAAAAATTGTAATAGGCAGAGAAGATGTGCAAGGTGTGGAGGGGACCATGAATATGGAAAATGTGGGTCAGGGGTACCACCAAAATGTTGTAACTGTGGTGGTGACCACAATGTGGCTTTTAGTGGATGTGAAGTAATGAGACGAGAGACGAATATCCAAAAGATAAGAGTGGAAAAAAGAATAACATATGCTGAAGCTGTCAAGGTATCAGGGGAAAAGAATAATAAAGAGCAAAAAGTGGATACGCAAACACTGGTGCAACAGCAAGGTAATTTTGAAGGAATCTATGTGAAAAAAATAGATTTGGTAACATTCATAGCAGGCGTGATAAATAGTACAGCAGAGGTTAAATCCAAAAATGAGAAAATCCAGTTGGTGGTTAAAGCTGCAGTCAATCACCTAGGATTAGTAGGACTGACATGGGAAGAGGTGAGGGAGACCCTTACAAATCAGTCAAGTCAAGAGTCATCATGGGTTGGATAACAATAATAATGGTTATAATTTTACAATGGAATGCTAGGAGTATATTGGCCAACGGACAGGAGTTTAAACATTTTATTAATGAGCTAGACGAGAGACCAGATGTGGTGTGTATTCAGGAAACCTGGTTGAAACCAAATTTGGATTATGTGATACATGGATATACAGTAGTTAGGAGAGATAGGAATTATGGAGATGGTGGAGGAGGATGTGCAGTTTTCGTTAAGATGGGAATTCCATATAGATTACTGGGGAATGGTAATGATCAGGAGTATATAATGGTGGAGGTGTGGGAAGGGAGAGAGGCTATTAGTATTATCAATTACTACAACCCCTGTAAGAAGTTGGAACTAGGTAAGCTACTAAGAATAGCAGGGCAATACTGACAAAAGTTATCTGTTTCCGATTTCATGCCAGGAGCTCAAATATGGGAAGACACACAGTGCAAATGTAAGGTGATTGAAGCACTATGGATGAAAAGATTGTCTGTTTGCATGAGGTCAGAGGACCTAGAATCAATGTATTAACAGGATGAGTCAGCCTTAGACCTAACGTTAGTATCTAGTTTGCTGGCTGGAAATACTAATTGGGAAGTGTTGACAGCAACAACAGTGGGAAGTGATCACTACCCTGTCTTATGCTCAGTGGGTGGAAGATTGGAAGCGGGACCAGAAGATAGATTGCCCAAATGGAATTTTAGTAAAGCTGACTGGGATAATTTTAAGAAATGTAGCGATTATGCAATGATGAGGGTTGAGGTCTATGGGGACATAGATGAAGTTAATAAACAGGTTACTTCTGCAATTATTAGGGCAGCAGAGGAAGCTGTCCCTAAGGGGAGAAAAATTATAAGTCGAAAGATGGTGCCATGGTGGAATGAAGAGTGTTATCAGGCGGTAAGAGATAGAAATAAAGCTTTCAGGATACTTAAAAGAACTCATAATTTGCAACATTTTATTCAGTATAAGAAGGCTCAAGCAGTAGTTAGAAGAACAGTACGCCAAGTAAAGAGGACCAGCTGGAGGAAATTGTGACAAAATAGGAAGAACCACACCAGTGGGAGAAGTGTGGGGAATGATAAAAAGGATGGGAGGAGACAGAAGGCAGTGGGAATACCCAGTTATGGCATTTGAAGAGGAAATAGCGGTTTCAAACAAGGAGAAAGCAGAGATTATGGCTAAATCATTTGTAATGGTTCATAGTTCAGAAAATTTGTCGGGAGACGGAGAAGAGCAGTATCCTTGAGTCAGCATATTCATGAATTAAATAGGAAGGAAGAAACTGGAAATGTATTGGATGATCCATTTACCTTAGCAGAGATGGTGAGAGCAATTAAAAGAGCAAAGCCTACATCTCCAGGAAAAGATCAAGTCTGTTACTTAATGTTAAAGCAATTGGAGGAAAAGTAATTGTTGAAACTGCTGGAGATGTATGATAAAGTATGGGAGGAGGGAAAATTACCAACTACTTGGAAAGAAGCAGTAGTAATTCCAATAAGGAAACCTGGTAAAGATCCTACAAAACCTATTAGTTACAGACCAATAGCTCTTACTTCAAATTTGTGTAAAATCATGGAAAGGATGATAGCAGATAGATTGACCCATGACCTTGAAAAAAGAGGAGTATTGGATAACTGTCAGAGTGGCTTTAGGAAGGGAAGAAATACAATAGATGTTGTGGTAAGATTAGAGACTGAAATAAGGAAGGCGCAAGTGAATAAAGTGAATGTAATAGCAGTATTTTTTTGACATAGAAAAGTCCTATGATATGATGTGGAAGGAGGGGTTACTGATCAAACTGAATAGGGTAGGGGTTGGAGGGAAGATGTTTAATTGGGTAAAGGATTTTCTTTTCGAAAGGAAAATACAAGTAAGAATTGGGACAGACATGTCAAATCAATATACAGCTGAGAATGGCACACCTCAAGGGAGTGTGATAAGTCCGTTACTCTTTATTATTATGATCAATGATGTATTTGGTAGAGTTCCAGAAGATATAGGAAGGTCGCTATTTGCAGATGATGGGGCATTGTGGAAGAGAGGTAGGAATATGGAATTTGCAAGCAGGAAAATACAGGAAGCAATTGATAAAGTGGTTGAGTGGGGTTATGATTGGGGGTTTAGGTTTTCTATAGAAAAGACAGTCAGTCTTTTTTACAAGGAAAAGAATTCCGGAAGGAATGAAGTTACAAATGTATGGAAGAGACCTAGAGAGGGTTGGAATTTTTAAATTTCTAGGAATTAATTTGGATTCACGATTAACATTTGCAGATCATATCAGGAAAGTGGAGGAAAAGTGCAAAAAGGTAATAAATGTAATGAGATTTTTGAGGGGAAGAGAGTGGGGTGCAAGCAGATAATCTCTGAAAAGAATATATGTGGCTCTAATACGGTCAGTCTTAGATTATGGAAGTGTAGTATTTGGGTCGGCAGCTAAATCGCAGTTAAAAAAGTTAGATGTAGTCCAGGCACAGGCACTGAGAATATGTTGTGGAGCTTTCAAAACAACACCAGTGTCAGCCATACAGGTAGAAATGGGGGAATTGCCACTAGAGTTAAGAAGGAAGCAGTTGATGGCTAACTATTGGGCAGGGTTACAAGGGCATAATAATTCACATCCCACCAAGGCAGTATTGCAGATGGTTGGGAGAATGGGAAGAATCTAAAGGAGAATTTTGGTCGGATTGGAAATGTTGTAGCTAAAGAATTAGAAGTGTTTCATTTGAGGATAAGTTCTATGGTAGTCTATCCAGAGATTGCTCCGTGGAAGCTATTCTGGCCTGAGGTAGACTGGTTTGTGCTAGAGGAAAAAAGGAAGGCAAAGGAGGATATTAATTTGAAAAGAGTGTTTAAGAATTGGGTACTGGAAAAATATAATGAATATATAAAGATTTATACAGATGGTGCTAAGAACCCAGAGACAGAAGTAACAGGATTGGGGGTGGTGTTACCAGAGAGAGGTATAGGAGTAAATAGAAGAACATCTGATAAGTTAGGGGTTTACACAGTGGAAATGCTGGCCATGTTAATAGCATTAAGATGGGTGGAAAAGACAGGACAGGACAAAGTTTTGATATGCTCAGATTCGGCATCAGCTCTAGCTTGTCTAAGGTCATTCTATTCTAAAAGTCGTCAAGATTTACTGTTTGAAGTACTCCAGTCAGTGACAAGAATTGTAAATCAAGGAAGACAGGTGAAATTTATATGTCATGTAGGGATAAAGGGGAATGAAATGGCAGATAAATTAGCAAAAAGGGCATTCACAAAAGGAAAAATAGAAATGCAAGTAAGTGTTAGCAAAGCAGAAGTTAAAAGTGTAATATGGGAGAGAATAAATCAAAAGTGGCAAGAGAGGTGGGATGGAGAAGGGAAAGGTAGGCACTTATATCAAATCCAAAGGGAAGTTAAAAATAAAATTGTTGATAGTGGAAATCGGAGAGAAGAAATTGTTAACTAGGCTAAGACTGGGACATTGCTTATTAAATAAAACACTTAAATTGATAGGGAGGCATGATACTGTGTGAGGGTTGTCAGGAAGAGGAGTCAGTAGAGCATGTGGTCTTGAGATGCAACAGGT
This sequence comes from Sinocyclocheilus anophthalmus, assembly GCA_018155175.1. Taxonomy (NCBI): domain Eukaryota; kingdom Metazoa; phylum Chordata; class Actinopteri; order Cypriniformes; family Cyprinidae; genus Sinocyclocheilus; species Sinocyclocheilus anophthalmus. Next base: position 34,416 of record JADLZN010004445.1, read on the forward strand.
TTGGAGCACAGAGAGAGGTGATGAGGAATGAGCTAAGGGAGATAGAGGTTCATGATATTACATTAAAAGGATTATTGAGCACAGAGCATAGGGCACAGACCAGAATTCTTATAAATTTTTTAAGAGTAACTGGGGTTTTTTATAGGATATGAAGAGTTAAAGGAATAGTGATGTAGGTAAGTATTAGTATTCCTTGTTGTTGTTGTTGTTATTAATGTTATTATTAAGCAGGGCAGGGATAAGGTGTGCATGTGTAGGTATGTATGTGTTGGGATAAAGGTGGGAGAATGGGTGATTTAGTTTGTAAACCTATTTTCTGATCCACACTCCGGAGCAGAAGGTGGCGGTAATGCACCAATACGCTGGATGCCAACCGCCGTAAAAATATAAGAAGAAGAAGAACGAGGAGAGAGAGAGGGTTGCAGATTGTAACCTGTCACATGGACTGCTTTTCTCTGGCTCCAGATAACGTTATTATGTCTGTTGTTATTTAGTGCTAACCATTGGTGCTACTGTGGGTTTAGTTGGAGACTTGTAAGTTTGTTTAGAATTTAAGTGCGTTGTAAGGGAACTTGTAGGGAGGTGGGTGCCTTTTTCTTTAATTGCTTTTCTCCTGGTTATTTGGATAGTTAAGGAGATAGGGAAGTTCATTTTGTTGTTCATTTTCTTTTGGTTTATGTATAGGTAAGTTATGGTTAAAATTGAGTTAGACATCTTTTGTTTGTTGTGTTGGCCTTTGCCCCCTCCTGAAGCTTATGTTTCCTTTTATCTTTTTCTTAAGATTGAATAAGAAGTTAAATGTTTTCTTTTTGTTTGGAGGTGTTATTGGGGCTGGAGATAAGAGTTCCCTGTGCTTTCTCTCTCCAAAAATGTTGTTGTGTTTTTTTTTTTTTGTACTGCTAGGAACATTACTCTAACAAAAGGGCTAGCAGGTACAATTATTGTAATAATAATAAAAATAAATGTTTCTTGAGTAGCAGATCAGCATATTATACTGATTTTTGAAGATCATGTGACACTGAAAACAGGAGTAATGATGCTGAAAATTCAGCTTTGATTACAGAAATAAATTACAGTTTAACAGAGTTTCACATAGAAAACACTTATTTGAAATTGCAATAATATTTCACAATTTTACTGTTTTTGCTGTACTTTGGATCAAATAAATGCAGGCTTGGTGAGCAGAAGAGCCTTCTTTAAAAACATTAGAAAATATTATTGTTCCAAAAACTTTTTGAACAGTTATGTCTATTTGTATGAATAGAGTATAGGTTGGTTAATCTGTGATTTTGAGGTTGAGTACTTTTTAAGAAATATTCTGTGCTAACAAATTGAAATGAGGTGGTTGTTTTCAACAAGGTGGACACAGTTCTGTTCATAACAGCAGAGCTGCTGGTGAAGAAGTGACAGGTGGGAAAAAAAGGGGGGGCAGAAATATTGGGGAAAATGAAGAAAAGGGAAAGATAAGTAAATTGGTGCAATTCAAGAGAGAACCACAGCCTTAAAATAAGGATTTAGACCTTTTTATGTGATGGTCATATGAATAATAGGGTTGTCTGTGGTTTCAGAAATTGTTGTGGATGTATAGGCTATATAAAGAAAAAGGGACCAAAATCGCACATTTTGGGGTACAACAGCTTGACACTGTAGCAGTACTCTTAAAAGGACATCTTTGTTCCTTTTTCACCCTTAATAGGTAGGCCTACAAATTAGTACCTTAAGGGTACGAATGACTACTCTAAGCTACTAATATGTTTCTATTAGGGGTAAAAAAAAAAAAAGGTACAAAGATGTCCTTTTAAGAGTACTACTGTGTCAAGCTGTTGTACCACATAAGGGGTACAACCCCCTTTTTTCTGTGAGGCCTGGATGAGTGTGAGATTTCTCGGCCTGAAATTGCATCCCAGTTCGGCCCTGGTGTGTTTTTTTGTTTCTTATTTTGTTTATAATTTGTATTATTATTTGTATGTTGTTTTTTTTCTGCAATAAAAAGGAGTCATTAATGCTGATAGGCTACTCGATATTTAACTCTACAGTGATAAAATCCTGCTTTTTTAAATTAGAATATATGTGTCTATATTAATCATCTGCTGAAATTCGGGATTTGATCTTACTCAGGCCAGGGTATTGTGGGTCCCTCATGTCACTCATTATAGAAGCACGCAACATCCGCAGATGACACTTGCTTGCTCTCATTGGGTATCACGTGAGAGTCCGGTCCGTAACCAAAGACATTGAAATTCTTGCACTGATCTGCTGCACTCCACTACACAAGCTCTGTTTTTAGGATGACAAAAGGATGAAAAGCAGCAAAGTGCGAATTTCAGCATGAATCATCAATTTATCACTGAAAGAGAGCGAAATAAGATGGACGTTGCAAATTATTTAATATTAGTCAACTGTTTTAAGATAGAAATGTTAAATGACCGTAGCTATATCCAGTGATGCAAACTACTCGACTTTTTTCCTCAAATTCAGCTATTTTGAGGGCGAGAGAGAGAGAGAGATTGAAGTTGCATATGTGAATTACCATCTGTGAGTCTCTCTCTACAAACAATGAAGCTGTGAGTTTAACTTCAAAATCAGTAATTCTACCCCCTCGTTGCTGAGAAATAAAGTGTAGCGATTCAGTATTGCTAGTTTATTATTTAAAGTCAGCGTTGCCTGCAAGTTTCTGTGGGATTATATATTTTGAACCCGGGTCGATCGTGTCGAAAATGACATATCCAATCATATCGCGATGGAGGCATTGCCTCCTGTCATGTGACTTTCCCCCATTCATTCTCAATTACCCCCCACTAAACCCACCGCGGCTATGGGGTCTCTTTTGTAAGTCTATGGACTGAAGGGAGGAAAGTATCCGCTGTAACTTTACCTGCGGGTGTCACTGTTGTACAGTATTACTTTATAAAAACTAGTGACTTTTATACTTTTAATGTCATATTTAGTAATATTTGCGTTGTTTTATTTTTGTAATATATTTCTCGATGTTTTTTTGACGGAACACTGCTACCTGTCTCCTTGGAGGAAACACCCCGATCTACAGGTGCATCTCAATAAATTAGAATGTTGTGGAAAAGTTCAACTCAAATTGTGAAACTCATGTATTAAATAAATGCAGTGCACACATGCTGAAGTAGTTTAAGTCTTTGGTTCTTTAATTGTGATGATTTTGACTCACATTAAACAAAAACCCACCAATTCACTATCTCAACAAATTAGAATACATCATAAGACCAATAAAAAAAAAAAAACATTTTTAGTGAAATGTTGGACTTCTGGAAAGTATGTTAATTTACTCTACATGTACTCAATACTTGGTTGGGCATCCTTTTTTTACATGAATTACTGCATCAGTGCAGCGTGGCATGGAGACAATCAGCCTTGGCACTGCTCAGGTGTAATGGAAGCTCAGGTTGCTTTGATAGAGGCCTTCAGGTCATCTGCATTGTTGGTCTGGTGTCTCTCATCTTCCTCTTCACAATTACCCCATAGATTCTCTATGGGTTCAGGTCAGGCGAGTTTGCAGGCAAATCAAGTACAGTAACACCATGGTCACTGAACCAGCTTTTGATGCTTTTGGCAGTGTGGGCATGTGCCAAATCCTGCTGGAAAATTAAATCAGCATCTCCATGAAGCTTGTCAGCAGAAGGAAGCATGTAGTGCTCTAAAATTTCCTGGTAGATGACTGCGTTAACTGTGGACTTCAGAAAACACCACTATAGTGTGTCCCATCAGGGAAGAAAAGGTGTAAACAACACTTGTGGTCGTCAGAATAACTTGAACACTTGGCAGTACAGGAAAAGACTTCACATAGTAGTCCAAGTGACAATTGCAAAGACACACAAGGTGGGTATTTGGGCAAGGAGAATCAATTCACTTCTACAGATAGTGGTTCAGTAGATGCGACAATTGGGTTTTCCCCTACCCGTCTTGAAAAGTTACCGCCTATTACTGTACATACGCCCGCAATCCAGCAGGTTTCAGGGAGAAAGAACTCATTCTGCCATCATTTATTCAACCAGGGCTGTGCTGGTCAAAGGCGTGCCCAAGCAGGATTGTATGTTGTGCCACCGATGGAAGTAAAACAAAAAAACATGAAAAAAACCACTACTATCGGGTCAAAATAGAGTTTTAATTAAAATAAGTAAATAATAGTTATTAATTTAAAAAATTACAAAATGAATACCCGCCAGAGCACTGGGGGCACAATCCCAGTGCTTAAAAAAAAATTAAAAAAAATTAAAAAAAACAAACACACGGGACTGGTGAGCCCAAGTGCCATTCCCGCATGCGAGCCGCACTACTGTTGCGGCTGACTGCAATATGATCATAATGATGAACATGCTATGCCCAGAAAAGACACAGGAATCCGGCGCCAGAGAAAAACAAAAAAAGCTGTGCGTTGAGGTAAAATTTTCATGTTCAAAAATAAAATTGAATTACTAATTTGCCGTTAAACTCCTCATATGAATGTCTGCACGACATGTATAATTCAGTTTAGACAGTAGTTTGCAAGACTCTTTAGCATCGTGGTAAAAGTCGCTGCGAGATGTGGCGGAGGACAAGGAAAGGGCTGTGGATGGGTCTGCGCCACTAGCGGAGGCGTGCTCACGCTAGCATCTGCTACAGGAGCTGGAGGCCACTGAAAGGAAAAAAGGGGTTAGAAGTAACAGGACAGAAATACGGAGATGTTGCAAGCGGAAGCAGCTTCACGCTTGCTTCGGCTGCTGAGGCTATAGGCCGCGAGAAAGTGGAAGGGTTAGTGACATATAGCGGGACAAGCTGAAATACCTGGGTAGCCTGCAGTGTTGCCTACTTATTAACGTGGACGAGGCTTGAGGAGTTGCCAAATCTAGCAATAAATTACTACGTTTCTGCTGAAATCGCATCTTTTCCTCTCGTTTTGGCCTTCCATCCACGCTAAAACAAGGAGCCCAGGAAAACAGAGCTTTTAAAACGCTTTCCAGAGCGGATACATTTGAAAATGCAGTTTTCACATTGTAGTATGGACTGTGGAAACGGAGGCTTTTGAAAACGATGAAGCATGTTTAGTCGTGTAACGCACTGTACCAATAGACATGTTTATACCCGTAACACAAATTTTGCAGTTATGTGCTATTCCCTTTCACACTGTTGCTAAAGATATTTACTTTGCACGCTCTTCATATTACAGCCCTAAAAAGATGACAGAAAATTTACTCACGATTGCGGTCCTGCGGCAAAACACAAGGGCAGTTGCATTTTAGATCAATTCTGAGTGAGCGCGCCGTGGGCGTGTCAGTAAATGGTGAAATATTTCCGTAAATGAATTGATCCTGCCAGAAGAATTGCTTGAAACTTATGTCTGTTCCGTCTGTATCATCTCAGTGAGGTTTTATACATGCACAGTAAGGCGAATGTAATGCTTTCAGACATTTCATTGTGGATGATAAACTTTGGAAAAAATGTTTGCTTCGTGGTTACAAAATGGCATCAACATCCGTTTATGTCATAACATCATTTAACAAACTTTAGCCACGAAAACCTGCCTTTAGCGACTTCACCTGAAAATTAATTAATTTGCAACACAGCCTGCGCCATTAGCGGAGGCAGCCTCGATCTAGCATCTGCTAAGGGAGCTGGAGGCGGCGGTCCGTGTCTGGCGGAGAAGGAGTGATCATGGGGCCTGCAAATTGCGGCGGAGGATCTGAAAAGTCCCCAGTATAGGTCTTTTCGTTGGACGGGAAATTGGGTCTGTGGTAAAAAGGAGCGAACTGAATGCTGAAAGACTAGAGATAATGAAGGTAAGAGTGCTTTGATTATTTATAGGGGTTCTCTCTTGTGCTGATGGTGTAATTACTGATGATGGACTGGCCGTGTTAATTATCTGCGCGTGCTCCTGCCGAAATTTGTTAATAAAACCTCACATAAAAACAATGAGGCAATAATGATTGGTTAATTAATAATTATATGGTTTCATTCAATAACACTGTTAAAATACATACAAAATAAACAATTTATGTACATTACATGTTATTACAAATGCCTGGAGGGAGCCAAAGGCCATGCAATTGCTACTGTTACACTTACAGGACAATCAAACCCTTGTAGGCTATTGACCAAACATTTAATTCAAATATCCACTTAATCTTTAATTTTTGGCCACCTTTTTGCTATATATAGATGACTCTGCCTCTATAATTTCTTCAACAAAAAACATGTGCATATCACAACCCTTACAAAAATTAACCATGGTTTTATCGTAGTAAAACTGCTTAATTTTCTTTTGCATGATTTCTGAATGCTTGAGACTATAAAATAAATCAGACAGCTGTATTAATTACAATTGTAGCCATAGGTAACTGTCTAGATTTGTAATTTGTAAATAATAAAATGATAGTACTTAATTTATTAAGTTTCTATTTGATCCCCATAGTCGGTGTTTTTTTTCATGTTTTTTTTTTTGTTTCTTCATCGGGGGAACAACAATACAATCCTGTTGGGGCAAGCATTTGACAGCAGCAGCACTGTTTGAAATAAATGATGGCAGAATGATTTCTTCCCGAAACCTGCTGGATTGCAGCGGCGTTATGTACAGTAATAGCGGTAACTTTCAAGACGGGGGGAAAAACCCAATTTCGCTCTACTGAAACCACTATCTGGAGATGAATGATTCATTCCTTGTACAAATACCCACACTTGTGGTCTTTGCACTTGATCACTTGACTACTTAAATGACGTATTTCCTGTATTCTGGCCGAAGTCTTCAAGTGGGCGTGAAGACCACAAGTGTGTGTCGAACTCTTCATCACCTGATAGGACACACTTGTAGTGTTGTAAAAATCAAGTGTTTACAGAGCTTTATTTTTATTTAAATACTTTGCATTTTAAAATAAACTTCTAAATGTCTGTTCAGTAGTCCCTATAACAGAGATGAGACAATTTAATTTCTGGTGCTTCTAATTAAGTGATAAAAAGCAGTTGCAAATGATGTACAACATAAATATACTCACCTTTGCACCAATAAAACGTGTAGCATTTTGTTTTACTACCAAATTATATGCAATATCTAATTATATTATTACTATTTAACTGCCATGGGCACAAGGTTTCCGGGACTCTCGACGAGGATCTGGCAAAACGCCCACGATTTATTTCAAGAAACATGATGCATGATGGGGACACACTAAGCCTAGAATAGTGCTCTGAAAGCGGTATTCCAGTAGTGGGACTTAGTGTCGGTAAGAGCAGTGCGATATGGAGTTTTAAGACCTGCAATATGTGACTATTCCTGTCTGCCTTATCTTAAACGAATCAAATACAATAGATACAAACATATATCTCATACAAATATACATACGATCAAAAGTTTGAAACAATAATTTTTTTATGTTTTTTAAAGAAGTATCTTCTGCTCACCAAGCGTGCATTTATTTGATCCAAAGTACAGCAAGAGCAGTACTATTGTGAAATATTATTAGAAGGTAAGCAGATGGTTTCTTCTTTTGTCGTGCATAGTGTTTAAAACGTAATGTATTTAGGCGGATGCGAGATGATTAAGGCATCATTCATCAGTAGGCAGTGTAACAGGATTTCAGCAATCTGCTAATATGCTGATTGTGCTCACAGGAACATATTGTGTTATTATTATTATTATTAGTAGTATCAATATTTAAAACAGTTGAGTACATTGGGATTTTTTAAAGAATAGAAACATCCAAAGATCAGCATTTATCTTAAATAAAAAACTTTTGTAACATTATAAATG
>JADLZN010004446.1:0-171929 GCA_018155175.1 Sinocyclocheilus anophthalmus
AAAGTGTAATCTATAACATCGGTAAATACCAGTAAAGAATTATCTCTGTAAATAGCATTATTTGGTGTATAGTATCAACAAGCAGTGCTGGGTAGATTACTTGCAAATTGTAGTCCATTACTGATTACAGATTACATTATGAAAATTTTAGTTAGTAATGTAATCTAGGTTACTTATTTTAGGTAATGTGTTCTGACTACTTTTTAGATTACTTATAGATTACTTTTTACCTTGTTAACTACTTTTACTTCTTTAACCTTTTTTTTTTTTTACCTTATTTTAAATTTACCATTAAATATTCCATATTGATTTAAAAAGAAAGAGAAAAAAATATTTGATATCAACATTATGAAGTGCATTAAACATTGCATCACACCAGGGTTATTTATATTAAAACTATTTAAATGACATTTACATGAACATTCTATATTGTGAGTATAGTCAAAGCTAAATGGTGAAACACAGTAAGATTTTTGGAAAGGAAACCGTAAAGGAGAAAAAAAAGAAGAATTAGGGAGAATCAATAAAATATGAATAAATTATTGCTGTTGTGTAAATAATATGTAATCATGTAATCAATAAAAAACTGTACTCTGATTCTGACTTTTTTAAAATGTAATTTAATCTAATTACGAGTACTTAATTTTTTGGATCTGATTATTTAATCTAGATTATATGTAATCAGTTACTACCCAGTACTGCCAACAAGTTAATGCATTTCTACAGATATAGTTTTGAGGACTTTAAGGATCAGGAGATTCTGATGAATATGTATGAACTTAAATTATACAAATAAAGCCATGTATTTGTTACTGGCTCGTTAATTTGCTTTTGATCAACCTAACCACTCACGTGACTCTGAAGAAAAGGTTTCTAAGCTTTTTTTGTTGTTGTTTCAAACTCTTGAGCAATCAACTACACACACACACGCAACTTCCAACCGGCATTCAGACCTCCTTTGCCTCCTATCCGTCCCCTAGGGACCTGATTTTTTTAATAGAAAGCTGTTAAGTCAGGACGTCTTTAGATAAACACTGAACACAAAAACGAGTCAACCAATCAAATGAGTAAAAGGCGGAATCAACGAAAGCATTCATACCACCATAAAAAAACAAACCTGATTGTTTCACAGGATGAGAAGATCTGAAATAGGGCAGGTTTTCTTGGTGTCGTGGAGAAGAGGTGGTGCACATCACAGTCGGCCTGCTGAAATATAGCCAGAGGGGGTAAAGGAGGGAAAATGAAAGAAAGAATAAATGAAAACCGTAACAAGAGGGGTGGAAGCAATAAAAGGTTCAGAGGGATCTTTATTAGGTGTGGAATCGGACTCAAAGTGATAAAGCTAGTGGTAGTATAGTCTAGAATACTTTCAATTTGAAATACTGTAGGTTGTGTCTGAGCTACTCTGCATGGGGCAACTTCAGGGCTCAAAAAACCCAGATTCTGGAGCTTCAGACAGAGTTGGTGCCTGCTCCAGGCATGGCATGATAGTGATTGCTACATTTTTTTATATTTTAGGTGAAAATATATACATGAAAAAAAAAAACAAAAAAAAAAAAGAAAAAAAAGTCAATAATTAAAATGTTTTACTATTTTTAACAGACGTCTCTTAAAACACCAAAAATAATTTAGCTTTGGGCATCATTGGCCAAGCTTTTACCTGGTATGCATTCTTTTGATCACAATCATTCATTATGTTTAGTCTCTCAGATAATATATAGCATAAAAGAATGATTAAAAACAGGCTAAGAGCCGGGGACATGTCACAGCACAGCCTTAAACTCTGCACAAAACATTGCAATGTTATAACGATTTTATTGGAAAAGCTGTTTAGATTCAACGTCATCTTCTGTACAGTGTTATGAAACAGAAAATAATGCATGGAGAGAATCAAATCTGGGACAGTGAAACCACACATTTAAGATGGATGCTGAGGCACAATTTTACGCTTGAGCGTTCTCACAAAAAAATTACTCAGTTGGATTTATCTGCCGTTCGTTTTGAGAGTTTAAAGGGGAGCTTTAAAATGTAGTGCATTGGATCACTCAAAGCTTTGTGTCGTGTGTGTGTGTGAGCAGTAAGATAAAACTCGGCTGTGTCCAAACAGTCTGGCTCAATGTCCAAATGGGCTCTGGATGGGGTGTTAGGCCTGATCTCTGACACATAGGAAAACTAGACAAAGATCAACATTTGACAAAGTCTACTCAGAATTGAATTCATATAATACTTTGAGGTGTTTGAAAGCTACCAATGTGTTTTTTTTTTTTTTTTTCTTTTTTTTTTTTTTTTTTTTTTTCCACGAATATATATTATATTATAAATATTTTAGTCTGAAAAAGTTTGTTTTTGTCTTACCACTTACAGCTGTGAGTCAAATGTTTCAACACACGTCAAACACTCACCTTTAGTAGCTGTTAAGTCTTTGGTTCCTCCTAGTCTCTTTGCTGAGTTTAAATCTCCTGAGCAAATAAAATAGTTTTTAAAATACCATACATTTTCCTTGCACTGACCGCAGTACAAAATTTCCCCCTTATGTAGCGTGACATTGCCATAAACAAATTGCTGACAAACTCAGCATCTTACCAAAAGTGAGAGGAAACCGAGAGCCAGAGAGCTCAGAGAGCTCAGAGCCTGTCTGAAAAGGTCACATTCAAGACGTAATATTTAAGGTACACCTCTTCTTTCCTGAGGTGCTTTACATGTCATGCCTTTTCTGACAGACCTGCTTAAATAAAAAAAAGGGAAAGAAAAGATATAAATCACAGGCATTGTTCTTCTACCCTGTTCCAAAAAAAAAAAAGTTTGGGGGAGTTTTGTGGTTACCCCTTTACTTGTGAATTATTATTGTGATGTTTTTATCAGCTGTTTGTACTTTCATTCTGACGGCACCCATTCAATGCAGAGGATCCAATGGTGAGCAAGTGAAAGACAGTGAAGAAACAAAACTCATCTACATCTTGGATGATAAAAGGGTCAACTATGCCTTTATATATGACTAAATACACATTTTTATGGTAACATTTCAAACATGTAGAAGATTCATGTTATTTCCAGTAAATGAAGATGCTATTTCCATTTTTGTGGTAATGTTGTAGAAAAAAAACAGAGAGAGAAGGGGAAAACTAAAGTAAACATGGGTCTTGTCAAGGAGAGAGCTGGAAAAAAGGGGCAACAGGAGGCCCTGATAATGGAAGCAACTCTTTGCAGAGGTTATGGATGGAGCCTGTTTCCTGCTGTTGATGTAAACGCAGGCCACACAAAAGAGGAGGTGATGGGAACTCTGATATTCACCCATATAGAGCCTCTTTTAACTGTGATTCATCTTGTTCTCTCACTCCACATTAAGGCTGATATCTGAAATTTTAAGCTTTTTTTTGTTACATCTTGATGTACGATCTTCTGTGTCTTTGCTGTCTTACATTCAGCTTGTACACGTTTAGAAAACGTTTAGGTCTGTTTCAACGCTGGATCATTTAGTAAGAATGGACAAATCAAAACCAGGTGGGATAGTGTTACTGTCACACACTGTTTGGCTCATTAAATAATCCATCCTTCTCCTCAACTCTAAATTCTGTAATTTATTCACTTGAATGAAAAAAATCTGTCAGAGCTGTGGAGGGAATTGTTTATGAACAGCGACATTACAACACAAAGACGTTGACAGCATCCTGCTTTCAGCATGTCCATTAATCATCTTCATTTGTAACTCAACATCTCTGCATCCAAAACAACAGCTGAGTTACTTAATTCCACAAAGCAGCAACAGAAATCTGCATGATGCTAGTCATTTTTTTTACAAAATTACATTTAAATGAATTACTTGCCAAGAGTGACTCCAGAGCCAAACCACAGCATCCTACTTTTCCCCATGCTTTTCTCTGGTGTATCTCCTCTAGACACCCCAGGAGATGTGCGAGCCCTTGGGAAGAGATTAAAGTAATTATGAGTTAAAGTCGCGGGCCTGTGACTCAGTGCTAATACAGACTTGCAGTGACTCAGGAACTGAGTGGAAAAACAGAGGCTGTTTTACTGAACACTGTGACTCCAACCTGTGACTGATTCAGCCGTTCAGTCTCACTTCTTATCCCTGAATTTTAACCAGCAGAAATGGAAAGTTATAATAATAGATGGGGGACAGAAAAGACACTAAGCAGGAACAACACATGGCTTTGGGTTGCATTAAGAGAAACCTTTTTAATCAGATAAATGCAGCCTTAGTGAGCATAAGAGACTCTTTCAAAAATAAATCTACCAACACAAACTTTGAATGGTAGCGTAGTACTGTATGAAATTAATACAATATCAGCATTTGGAATTTGAAAATATTTAGGTCCATGTCTGCGTCCCAATGTGCACACTATCCATCCTAAAATCTGTGTGATATTAGTATTTTTCAATACTATTTAGGGCAGATAGTGTGGCTAGTATATGCACATTGGGACGCAGGCCATGACTATTAGATTTAAAGCCACATATATACACTGGAAAAAAAATCTAGTTGTAAACAAGATTTTTGGAAGCATGTTTTAGAAGAAAATACTATTTCAAAATTTCACCTTTAAAGGGATAGTTCACCCAAAAATTTACCTTTTTGTTATAAGTTACTCACCTCATGGTCTTTCCAAACGTGTATGGAAACATGGTGACCGTACCAAAAGAAGATATTTGAAGATTCAAACATTTGATGGTCCCCGTTGACTTCCATAGTATTTATTTCCCTGCTATGGATGTCAATGGGGACCAACAACTATTTGGTTATTCAAAATTCTTAAAATTTTCTAAAATAAGAAAGAAACTTATACAGGTACAGAACAACATGAGGGTGAGTAAATTTTCATTTTTGGGTAATTACTAGCCATTTCTGAGTTTACACAACTTTTAGCAGACATTTAAGTCTTTCACTTGAAAACAGAGCAAAAATATTGACTTATCCTGCACCACAAAGTGGTGTCCAATCAAATGCTCTCTTTAATGAGCTTGTCCTACCCCCAATACCAAGACAAAGACTATTTGTCTACAGTAATTATGCAACTTTTTCTTTAGGTTGTAGTTAAAATCATATTAGCTCTAACAATTGAGAGGACATGACACTTTTGACTTTAATCCAAGCTAAAGGCAAACTATATTTTACTTCTGCAACTATTTCCTTCTCTCATTCCATCTCTTTCATTCTCTCTCAAGCCCGGACTATCATAAATCAGGAGCTGTTGATGGGATCTATCAGCCGTGTCTGATATAGTTTTGTCCACCTCCGCTCTCAGCTGCGGTTCATGCACAGATCCTGAGAGAGGGCATTCGGCACCAGCTCTTCTCAGTTAGCGCTATTGATCACAACTGCTGAAAGACAGCAACCATCTCCTAAATGAGGAAGCACTCCTTACAGCACTGTTGTTCTAATCTAATTTTACATTTAAACAAACAAAACAGTGAAACCGAGTATGGCTTTCTGAAGCAAAAAAACAACAACAGTTGCATTATAAAGTTAATAAAACCCTTCTCAGTCCCCTTCTCCAAATAGGAAAATCCTCACTTTGACATATCTACCAAGTTAGCCTATGGAAAATGTGTATATATCATGACCATTACCATATTAAATAATATTTATTTTGGTGAGTTTCCAGGTTGGTGAATAGGATGGAGGAAGGTGACAAATGAATCAAGAAAGCAAATATGAACCTGGCATATCAGACAAGCAATAAGAGCAATGCGACCGAAGACATCACATACCTCAATCAGAAAGACAGGAATGGATAGATTACATGCTATAAGTGCAAAGCAACATTTCTAGTGTTAAAGAAAGTGCAAAGGTAGCAGTCTCATGGACTGAATTTGAGCAGTCCCCGCTGATTCGGACAGATTTTGAGGGTGACTTTCAGTCAGCTCTAATAAAATTAAAGTCAGAGGAGGTTGATTTAAGAAAATGCAGAAACCTCCCCTCTGCTTGAGCCAGATCTGCTCTTAATTAACAGATCCACTTTACAGGCACTTTTCAAGAACAATTTATAGCATCTCAGAATAATAAGATCTAAGAGCCAAAACTACGGTCCTGTAATTCAAAATATATGTTTGGCATACCTCAAATTTCTTAGAGACATTTACCGTTTTTGGTTTCTATTCTACTTAAGTAATTTTGACTTTGCAGAGCAATTCTAATCAATGAAAGATAGATGTGCCATTTTTTTCCATAAGGAATGCAGGGATCATTACAATTTACTACAGACCTGATGGGAATAGCAGATTTGTTTTAATAGCCAAATAAGACTGCGGGATCTTTCTTTGAAGTGTATTTTCAAATTCAGCTATGGAGACTTCCCTTGTTTTTCTACCAAAGCATTTAAGAAATTATAAATCTTAAAAATGCATAAACTGCCCACTAACCGCTTTAAAATTTATCTCATGTTATTAATCAAAAAAAGCATTGCAGTTTAATATCAAAACCAGAGGTTTACTCTTGGGCTCACAGACACAGTATGTATCTTTCTGAGGACGTTGTCACAGTGGAATGCAGGTTGACCTACCTGATGAATGTTCATGATAATTTTGATCTATAATCTTCAATGGGAAAAGCTTGACATATGCCTGATGACCTGATAACCCCCTTTCAGCTGCAGAGAAATAAAATGTATTTAATAATAATAATAATAATTAAGAAAATTACATAAAAATAAATAATTTAAAAATACAGCAGATTAAAAATGTTGATCAATGTACCACACACTGGCAAAAAAATGATGGTTACGAAAAAAAGGGAAGACATACCAGAAATTGCCCCAAATCATTCAGCAGCCTTTTACTTAAATAATGACGGTCTAAAAAATATTTTTTTTACAAACAGATACAATTCTAGACTACTAAGTTCTGTGAAATGCAAATATGAGCTGTAATTGTTTCCCACGAATCCCCATGATTTTCCCATGAGCTGAAACAATTACAAGATACCCATGATCTTAATGCCATAGTGTGCAGCAGGCAACCACTCCATCCTCTTTCCTCACAGGCTTGTTAGGTTTTTTTGGGGTGTTTTGATCCACCAAAAAGTGCACATGCCAAAACAGGGTTCTTGATAAACCCTTGATAAACGACAGCTACATGACAAATTCAGATTGTGATAGTTATACTAATTTATACTGAATTTAAAAGACATTTACTGTATGCTAAAGGTTAAATGACAATATGTAGCTAGATAAACATCTTCACATGCAATCAATGAGAATTTGAAATGTTGCAAAAAGAAATAAACAACCTAATGTAAAATGTACAAACTGTTTAGTAACTAGACTTGCTAACAGATCACAATGCCTATCAGACTAAGGTTAAATCTCATCTTGAAAGTAATATCAGTGATAGAGAAAATATGTTTATACTGTGGTCACACAACTCATTGCAGTGTTTATAAGACACTGACTGTGCAAGCGAGTGAGACTGTTGTTTCTTCGTGATATCTGGGATGGTGTAAATCAGTTAGACATGCATAGCACAGAGATGGAGGAGATCTGAATCTCTGCCAACACCAACTTCACAGCAGGGGATCAGAAAACTCAATACGGTAGAAACAAAGACAAAACTTGAGAGTTTCTTAACAGTTCCTTTAGCGTACAACAGCTTGTTACTGGTACAGTATCCTTGAAATGTACTAATATTTGAACCCTTTGGTTTAAATTAAATACCAAGGTATACCTTTCGAGGGTACTGCCTCAGTGACAGGCTACAATTTTTGTGACGGTGTATGAAAATGCTGTATTTTTTTGTCCATTGCATCTGGAAGGGTACATGACATGATTACGAGTTGTATTGCCTTACACATACAGCTCAACTATAGCAAATATAATCAGTCATAGCTATTTGATTCGGCTAATTCATGTGCTGTGTAATTATCAATATCCATCTTATTTTCATTTTGTATGGACAAATTGAATTTGAGAAAATGTTTCTTCATGGCTGCAACTGATTTTGAGAATCGACACACCCTGTCTCTGGCTATACACAGCCTGAGGCCCGGCTCTAGTCTAGGTCTTTGGAACATACAGTATTTTCTCAAATCGCTTTTCAATGAAGGACAAATTTGACTCTGACCTCTCCTGTTTGCTTTTTTTCTAAAATCTTTTTTCAAGATGATTGGCCTTTCGCTACGCTTCAGTTACTTTGTAACTCCCCATCCACATTTTGATTTAAACTTGGAGGAAGGAAGACAGAAGACTCAGGTTTGACAAAAGAAATCAGTAGGAATTTAATATTTAAATATGTACAGACGATTTAAACTGTACTGCTGCCGGAATGCAGGCAGTCGTCTTGGAAAGTAATGTTTTCCAGACTGTGAGACAATTGGCAACTTTTAAGATGAATTGTGTTAGAAAGTCTTCGAAAATGCCAGACCCCTCTTTTCTTTGCATCTTTTCTGGGTGCTAAACAGGGGCCAGTTATACATTAGGCAGTGGTGGTATCAGGCATGCACCAGAGGTAGCAAAACAGCTCTGGAAGGTCATTCAAATGCTTAAATCGCTTTCCACAGAGGAGACTGAGAGAAAAAAAAATGCAGGGCACTTCTGAAGTTTCTTCTCAAAGCAGAAAACATTCACTGCCTATTACAAAAGAAGGTCCATGATTCACTTCATTCTGAAAGGTAAATAAACTGCATCCCAGATAATAGGCTAAATTTATCAATAAACCAACTATAGGTTACGTAGACAATACAAAACTTTTTTATTGTCAGAAAAAGCAGCACAGAAACAGTGTGAGAGAGCTGCAGTTTTGTAAGAAACTATTTACACAGAGAAGAGTCTTTGAGGTTTCACCAATTTCCCGAATGGTCCAGGGAGCCGAAAAAAAAAGTATGGGCCTGTTTGTTGTTTCTTCTTTTTTTTTTTTTTAAATAAGCGGTAGCTAAGATGCTAACAATCTTGTTCAAAGGGCAAGGGACAATACAACTTCAAAAGGCCTATAATACAACACTATGCAACATGGGAATTTTCAACACTTTCAGCCTTTCTGTTTATAAATATTAAAATACAACAATCTTCCAATCATTCACATTACAAGTGTCACAAAATTTCACAACCGCACAGTATGGTGATCCTAGACACTATACAATGATAATACACTTATTATGGCTAGCATACATATAAATATACATACAAAGAATGTCACTAAAATGTAAGAACTTTTTCACTCAAAGCAATGGCAAGTCCTTCATTTAAAAAAATGTAAATGAAACTGAGTAGCACTGTAAAAAATATAAAAAAGAAAGAAAAACTAAAAACATCTCCCAGTCATAAACAAACATACATAATGACATCAGTTTGAGTTTCTTCAAAGTTCTCATTGCAGCCTACAAAGTATGACAATAGCAGCTATTTTGGATGGACTTAACATAACACTGGAATTTCAGAGCTGTTTGAGTCATCAATATAAAAAGAAACAAACAGAAGGAGCAGTCAATGTCTTGCCTCCCTGGCCAGCCAGTGAGACAAAACAAAGCAACACACAACTCTTCACATCAACACTGCGGTGGCTCTGAAGAAGGGTAATGTCGCCGCACAATGTTTTTACCCTTTTAGTAACTAGACACCTGCGTCACCGTCATGGCTGAGTGACTGCCTTTTCAGGTATGCAACATTGCTAAGAGTGACTAATATGTCTTATCAAAAGACAAAATGGCCTCCACAAAATAGAGTGCAATGTAGCATTAAATCCTCATCTCAGCCTCATCACTGTGCTCCAGAGAGTGCTCTGTGGTGCTGATGATGGAGGCTGAGGGACCTTGAGTGACACCAAATGGGGAGACAGCTGGGGACCGTGCAGCAAGTGGGGACAGTGAAGGGGAGAAACTGGGAGACATGGCTGCTGAGGAGATGGAGCCCTCGTGGCTTATAGGTGAACGCCTTAGAGATGCTAAGTGATGAAACGTCCGTGCTATGGCAGGTTTAGGTGGGACAGATTTGGCTCCCGGGTGAGCCACTGAGGTAATGAGGGGTGGAGGGTCAATTCTTGGCTTGGGATCTGTCTTAACTTTGGGATGGAAGGGTCTGCGTGGATTGTTGGGAGGTAAGCTCTCATCTTTTAGCCTGGCAATCTCTGTAAAGACACTGGCTAAGGGTTGGAACTGAGGGCACCAGTTGAGAAGGTAGTCCCAGTTGTAGCTGCCTCGCAGTTCCTCGTCACTTGCCACTATGGCTGTGAGGGAGCCATCAACCGACGGTTTGCCATCCTCAGGGAAAGCGTAATCTTTTGGGTGGGAAATATTTAACCCACGACCTACTCCAAGGTAGCCCCCACCTTCGTCTCTGTAGACTGGGAGCTGACCAGAGAGTAGGGTACCACTGAGGCTCCCACTGATGCTCCCAAGTTTCTTAGTTTTGAACCACTGGCTTGCATCAAGTGGTCCTGGTTCACAAGAAATATCAGAGAGTTGGTCCGCATCCTGTTGGATACCTGAATCAGGGCCCCTGGCAGAAATGTGCTCTTGCATGGAGGAGGTGATGCTTGCAACTCTTGGGTACTCATTGATCATACGGATTTCGTCATCCTCTGCTGCTTCTGCAGATCCCCGTCCACTGGAGTGAGAAGGATCTAGGGATCCTCCTCGAGTATAGGAGCCTCCACCAGTTCCTTCCTCTTCACCTGCGTATCCAGGAAGTGCCTGATGATAGATCCTGTCGCCCCCTGTGGGTTTAGACTCATCCAACTTCTGCAAAGCTGTGCCTGAAGATACGGTACTATTCCCAGTGTCTTGTCCTTTCTTCTTGCGTTTTGATCTTACTAGATAAAGGGCCACAGCAATTATGACTAACAAGACTATTACTCCAAGAGAGGCAGCAATTATGCTCACAAGGAGGACGTTAAAGTCTGTTGCAAGACCAAAGGATGTGTTGGTTACATCAATGGTGACCTGAGCGGAAGCTATTCTTGAGGTGTCAAGAGGGCTGTGGGCGGTCACATCCATAGTCATTAGGCGCGTTTCCCTCTTCGAGCGACTACCTCTGCTTGAGCTCCCTGAGCTGTCCGTTTTTAGGTAGATTACACCGGTGGTCTTATTCACATCAAAGTAAGGAGAGGAATTGGGGAAGGAGTAAAGTACAATCCCATCCACCCCACCATCCTCATCTTTGGCTTGTACTTGCCCAATGCTCTGACCTTTCTTGGCTCCCTCTGGTACCTCAAAGGACAAGTCTGAAGTGGTGAAAAGTGGGTCATACTCATCCTCTCCTGTTACGTAGACCTGCACTGTGACAGTAGCCGAGTTGTTGCCTGCATCCACAGCCAAAGCAATGAAGTTAAATGAGTTCACCTTCTCAAAATCAAAAATCTGCCTGGTCCGAACTTCTCCCGAATTTGGATCCACCAAGAAGAGGTCTTTTTCTAGGCCAGCGTGGTCCATCAAATAATACTTCAGCTGTCCATAAACTCCTGTATCATAATCGATTGCATGTAATACAGTCACGGCAGAGTTGGGCGGCTGGTTCTCACGAATACTGGCTGTTAATGTAGCAATGGGAAAGTAAGGTCTGTTGTCATTGATGTCCTTTACCTCTACACTAATAGGAGCCAAGGCAAAATGACCATGGCCATCTGAGGCTTGTACTATTACCACATGAGAAGTTCGGCTCTCTCTGTCCAAAGGTCTTTGAAGCCTCAGTGCCCCAGTCCACTGATCCACAGAAAAGAGTTTCATCTCATCTCCAGAGCTGATGCTGTACTGGACCTCTGCATAGGGAGCTGAATCAGGATCAGTTGCAGTTACACGTAAGATTTCTGTACCAGCAGCTGCCCCTTCACTCAAAGACACTATGTACTCAGCTCTGCCAAAGACAGGAGGGTTGTCATTCACATCAGTGACTGTGATGATGGCTGGTACACTGGAGCTGCGTTGGGGAACACCACGATCCGAGACTGCGATGGTGAGATTATAGCGTGACAACGCCTCAAAATCCAGTCGCTCCGCTAGGATCAGGGTTCCTACCGTCTGGAAGCCATGGCCCTCTATGAAACGAACGCTACTCTCAATCTGGAAAGCATTTCCAACATTCCCACTGGCTACTGCGAAATCAAAACCAGAGTTTTCCTGAGATAGGTCTCCGTCTACTGCCTCTAATGTTAAGATGGTGGCTCCAGGTAACTGGTCCTCAGACACTGTGGCTTTGTACTCCAACTGGTGGAATATGGGGGCATTATCATTGACGTCTATCAGCTGAACTTGGACTGTAGCAGAAGATGCAAGAGGTGGAGACCCTCCATCCCGAGCTTCAATGACTACACTCACAGAAGGCTGCTCCGGGTCAAATTCTGCTTTCTGTCTGATGAAAAGTGTCCCTGTAAAGACACGAGAAGTGCTTTTATTACAATGTTAATGCCTCAAATATAAACTATACGGTAAAACTAGAGGCAGTGGCTATTTAAACTAAGCGCAGCTGACCTTGTAGAGGTGGTTTTCATTAACTCCACACACACTTTATGTAAATAGCATCTACTACTAATTGCACTTATTATAAACAAGATGCTTGTTGCTACTTATACTTGGTGCATATTTATCTACCACTATTTACACTTTATACAAATAGCATATACAGTCTTTTAATTGTATAAATAGCCACTGCCTAAATGATCAACATGCTTAGTATAAACACTGGGCTTATACCATTTTTAGGATCAATGTAAAACCCGTCCCTCATTGAAGACATCACTCGATAAGTGACCTTTCCATTTTCTCCTGAATCTCGATCTGTTGCTGTTACTGTGATAACGGGACTGCCTGATGGAGAATGTTCTGGAAGTGTTACCTGGAAACCAAAAGCAACAAAGCAGCTGTTACTTGGCATGCTTTTTCCTGTATCCACAGTGATGTCATTTTGAATAAAAGCATCTGCTGAATATGTAATGACAACAGCATACTTTACTCTGGTGTGAATGACTGCAAGTATATTTATTCTGGAATAAACCCATGTGTTTTAGCATCCTAATCCATGAACTTTTAACAATAATACAATAGAGAACAATGCAGCCGATAAACCTTTATCAATCCCAATAATAAGAGATAGACATTTTTTTAAAAGACTTCAAATGGTAGAAAGAAAACAATCACCTGATATAGGTCTTGTGTAAAAGTTGGTGCATTATCATTCATGTCCTCCACCAACACAGTCAAATTGGCTTCACTCTGGTGCTTTGAATCTGAAGCTCGAATAGTCAGTGTGTACCATGTCCTCTCCTCAAAGTCCAGTGGAGCTGTCAGAGACACACGGCCGTTGTAACGATGGATATCAAATTTTCCCTGTGATGAAGCATCCAGCTGTAAAAAGTAAGACAGCACTGGGCCAGAATCCACATCATTTCCAGTAACCAGGGTGATCTCAGTGCCGATAAGAGAGTCTGCAAGTGGGAAGCGAGCACACAACATTCAGATACATGTACAATTATAAAAATGCTTAATATCATGTCTTTCAAGGTTAAAAGGTCAAAGGTCAACAGTCAGTTCACTTACTCTCTGGCACTCTAACTTCTTGTGGCACTGGGATGGTGGGACTGTTGTCGTTGAGGTCGACGATAATCACTGTAATTGTGGCAGTGCCTATTAGTTTGGGGCTGCCACGATCAGTGGCTTTAATCACCAGCCTGATGCAAGTAAAATAAAATGAATTAGATAAATTGTTCCTAACATATATAATGTGAGAAATGTTTCTGTTCAGTTTCTTTTTGGGATTGAGAGAGAGAACAAAAGATGTCTTCTATTTTCACAAAAAGCTTTCGTACAACAATCCAAAAGCACTAACAGACCAAAAATGTAGTAAATTAAAAGCACACAGCTTTATAGGGGTTGGGGAACATTTTAGAAACAAAAAACATAAGGTCAAAAAACTACGAGGGCTTGAACACATCACACACACAAACTAAATAACGCTGGAGTGGACAGTTACATTCCACAGAACAGAAGGAAATTAAAGACCTGCAGAGCAATGACTTCACTGGCTGAGCAAACATGATATACACTCACTGTGCCTGTGTCCAGATTTCTCTGTCCATAATGGCCGTAGTTGTGATGCTGCCGGTCAGAGGGTCAATCTTGAAAAGGCCACTTTGACTCGAAGACTCAATGGAGTAAGTCACCTGACCATTCTGACCCTGGTCAACATCTTCAGCCACAACCTAATGCATTCGAAAACAGACTGATTAAGCACAGGCAGGGTACAAAATAAACACTTGCCAGATGCTAAATTTGAGTACAAGTATCTGGTAACTTTATAAGGAGCTACAACATCATGCATGGTTTAAATCTAACATTTACTGACGTTAAGTCAGAAACAGGTGCAGAAAAAACAGGTAAATAATTTAATGCTTTATATGGTTAACAAAAATAATACTGTTTACAAGGGTACATTTTCTCAACTCTCCTGATTGTATGGCAAAACTATGCAAAACAAAGTTATCTGTAGAACATTTTTGTTTTAATACTTTTCCCAATATGTTTTCAATTACCTTTTGACCTTTTAGAAAAAACAAAAAATAAGAGACCCCTTGCCTGAATGATGGGAAAGTCATAGCCCTGTGCTTCATACATATAAGCCACATAGTTCTGCAGCTGGAATCGCGGTAGATTGTCATTGACATCCTGAAGAATCAGGTTGACAGCCGTAAAGGAGCTTGAGGCTGTAGTTTCAGCCTTCACCACTAGACGGAGTCTTGGAGCGTCCTCAAAATCCAGGCCATTTGAGCTCTGTACCCAGATTTCACCTATGAAAGCAGCAATGATGCAGTGAAGTAGGTCAAGTAAGCAATATTATTTTTCAAATTTCAGATGAGTTTATGCATGCATCTTGTCAAAATCATATTTTGACAAGATGCAGTTTTCATATTTCACAGGGTTCCCATCTGACCTGTACTAGAGCTGATGCTGAAGGAATGGTATTTGTTCCCACTGAAGATGCTGTAAGTGATGCCGCCTCGGGTGCCGTCAGGGTGCTGTGCCTGAGCCTGGGCGACCGCAGTGCCTATGGGGAAAAATACACAAAAAAACTCAATACTCCTCTGACACACTCACTTATATTGACGGATTGGCTTTCAGTGCTTCACAAAACTGACTGTGCCAGTGAGTGCTGAAATAAAATGCTGCAGTTTCATCATGCAGTTCATTGCAAAAGTTTTCAACTGCCTCATGCCAGTGCTTTGAAATGAAGATACCACAAAGAATAGCTTTTAGTTTAGGATTTATAATAATAATAAAAAAGGTCTGTAGACTTTAGCAATGTACTGTGAGAAGATGGGTTTTCTTCATGTCATTTAATGAAAGTTGATGCTTGTTTGCATTTAAGGTCAACATGAAGTGAAATTTGCGACCCATTTTGCTTATAGAAACTTGAAATATGTTTTGTTGAAACAGGATATTAATAAATAAAGTAAGTATGTAAACAAGTAGTGTGGGGCCTACAGTAAATTATCCAACTGGAATTGATCAGATCATGAAAAATAGCATCTCTGTATGTCCCAATTGTAAAAATAATTTTTTCAAATCTGTAATTATTGTCAAAATCTGGGATGTTTGTAAGTAGCTTTTTCGGCCTTGTTAAAAGGGAATTCAATTATTATAAAGTATTATTATATTATTATTATAAAAACTATCAAAAAGTTGCATAACATAATTTCAAATACTTTTTATAATAATATTTTATTAAATATGTAATATTATTATAATTTGTATTTCAAATGTAATATTCAAATCGTGATTCACTTTTCATCTTCACCATTTGTTATACTGTGATTTTCATTTAAATGATAATATTATTATCAATCCTTTTTTTCCATGAAATGGACTGCAAATAATTTTTTTTTAGTTTTTATAACAAAATATTGCAGGCTAATAGCAGAATCATTTTTATTGTAAAAATTCTCTGCCTACCTTTAGCTGCATTCTCCTGTATGCTAACATCTCTGGCGGTGCGAGAGAATCGAATGCCCTTGTAATCTTGCTCCTTCACATAGACCATCACCACTCCTAGAGAAGACTGGGGAGGACTGCCCTGGTCCATCGCCTCCACTATGAGGGTGCGCTGGGTTTGCGTCAGGGTCTGGAGCTTCTCGGTGGTCTGGATCTCGCCTGTTAGCGAGTTAATAGCAAATCCTCTGACTGGCATTGCAAAGCGGTAGAACACCGAACCATTGGCTCCAAAGTCCTTATCTTCTGCTCTCATGGTGGCCACCACCTGATGCGTGGACACACTTCCACTGGACACGTTGATAATCAGCGGGTCCTGGATGAAGAATGGTGCATTGTCGTTGATGTCCAGGATGGTAATGGTCACCTGGGCTGTGGTGTTGCGGGGAGCGGCGGGTGATAGATCAACTGCATACACTTGGAAGATGTAAGAAGCTCTTTTCTCTCGGTCCAGAAGTGCTGTGGTTGTGATCTTTCCCGTGTCTGGATGTACTGTGAATGCACCTTTGGCCTCTTGGCTAAGGAAGTATAAGATCTGACCGTTTTCGCCTTCATCCACGTCTGTGGCTGTCGCATCCAACACCACCAAACCTACAGCAGCATCTTCTGAGACATCGACGGTGTAGCTACTGCTTCCAAACTTAGGGCTGTTGTCGTTTACATCAAGAACTGAGATCTCCACTGTGGCTGTGCTGCTCAGAGATGGGCTGCCGTGATCCTGGACCACCACTTTCAAAGAATAACTGTTCTTCCGCTCTCGGTCCAGAGGTCTTGAGGTAGACAGAGCTCCAGAGAAACCATCAAGTCGAAAGTCACCATCTGGGTCACCAGCTAGAATTGCAACACACAGACACAACATCTGTTAACAATGAAGCAGATTGAATCTTCTTTTTATAAGAAACAAGCCTGCAATGTGAACAAAAACAGTAACGTGCCTTGACCACATATAATTCAAAATGCAGTATGTTTTATTTTTACTTATAGACTCTTCTATAATTTTTTTACTTATAGACTCTTCTTACTTATAGAAGTCCTTCTACATGTTCCTCTGTACAAACAATCTAAAAATTCAAATCAAAATTGTTTTACCAGTGATCTTATATTCCAGTCGTCCACTCTCTCCGGTGTCCAGGTCTGTGGCTTTGAGGCTGAACAGCTCCACGGGCTCTTGGTTCTCAGGCACTTCCAGGCTATAATGCTGCCTCCCGAAAGCAGGAGAATTATCATTCACATCCAGCACTGTGATGTGCACTTTAGCCTTGGCAAAGTTAGGGGGTATGCCTACAGCTTTTGAATACATATGGCATAGAAAAAAAGATAAAAAGAGGATTATTAAAGGCATTATCAATTAATAATAAATATTAATTAATTAAAATAATATTATGATTATAATATAAATTTAAGCCAGTGATAGTACTGTTAATTGTTATGTATTTTAACTAAGTGAAAAATTAAAACAAATAAAAAATTTATTTTAGGCAAAATGTAGTTTAGCTGAAAAATAAACTAAAATGACTAAAACTGAAATACAAAATGGAAAACTTATATTATATATATATTATATATTATGTGTGTGTGTGGTGTGGGTGTAAATGTAAATGAAGTATATATATATATTATCTATATATATATATTACTGTAATTATTATATATATATATGTATATATATAATCAGATATATGTATATACATACATTACGTAAAAACAATTTATAAAGCACAAAACAAGTTAACTAAAAAATAAAAACATTAATATATAAATGATAAAAATGAAATAAAAATAAAAATATAAAAGATAAGACCTGTTACAGTATAGTGGTCTTGAAGTCTCTGTCTAGAACCTGAGAGGACAAGATATTACACCGGCTCAGGATTAATGTGAATCCACCTCTGTCACACCCACCGTAAGTAACCCAACCCATTAGTGCTTAACAAAAATATATGTTGCATATGAGGGCATCCAGGTATTACAAATAAATTACAAAAAAAAAAATCAAAATACAAAAAAAAAAAAAAATATATATATAATTAAAATCTATAAAATAATTCCTAATTATTATTACATTTTATTTAAATATTTTTGAACTTTTTATTTAAAAATATTTTTGGCAGTCAGATGAAATAGCATATGGTTTCACACTGAAAATGGTACGTCAAAACAGATGCATTGCATTGTGGGACACAGTATGTTGTCAAGTGTGCTCTGCAGATTTTGACAAATGTAGTAGATGATGCTGAAAATTAGTATAAGAGTAAATGTAAGGCAAAAAACGCAGTATATTAAGTCTGCCCTTCCATTCTGAGTTAGAAGGTGAACAGGAAGTTGGTGTTTGTGAACAACCTAATTTGAATTTATTGAAATATCCAGGTTCAAACCTTTTCATCTTGGATTTAATACTGGTTTCATTAGTAGTTCATTTTGCTGATTCAGTCGCTGAGTCGTGGTCCACACAAGTGTTAAGCATGGGCCTAAAGACATACGGGTGCCAGATTGCGTGCAAAGTCAGCGGGCTTTGGCACGAGCACCTGCTTACTCAATTAAAGCTTCCTGAAGAATGTCTTTACAATCTCTCCTTCATACTCTCTCACTGAGCCCAGGGGGCTGAGAATGAGTCCCACAAACCCTCCTCAGGAAGCGTTAAAAAAAACACTGCCCTCACCACAACACAACATAACTGCTTTAACCAGATGGTGAAGTTTTTAGACACAGGTCATGAACATCTAAAAGGTTGGAATACCCCGAAATGTAGGCGATTCTTTTCCGAAGTAAAGGCACAATTAACATGGACTATTGTAGGAATTAATCAACTCACCATGATCCCGGTCTGAGGCTGAGACTTTCAGTATGCTTGTTCCTGCCGGCTGGTTCTCTCTGATTTGGGCTTCAAACTCGCTGCGTTCAAACCATGGTGCTTCATCATTCACATCAATCACCTGGATAGACAGCACCTGAGTGGTGGAATGCTGGGGTATCCCATGATCCTCAGCGACAATGGTGAGGTTGTAGCTCTCCTGTTCCTCACGATCCAGAGGTTTGTGGATGGAGAGAGAGCCTGGAGAAGAGGGGAAGAGAAAAACATCTGTAAATCCTCCTGATCATTTGCCCTGTGGCCGGAGACGCGTGGCAGAGGTCAGGGAGCTGTTCTGTTTTATACTACGCATATTTGTAATATTTCATTATGTACACACATGCCAGACACCATCATAAAGCTCTTCTTGAATGTGGCTGGGCAAGTCGGTTGCTCTGCTGAGGTTAGACGTTCATTTGTGACTTAAAATAGCCCACCACAACTAATACTGCTGAGTTTCACCTTTAGAAAACTTACCCTATTGACGGTATACAGCATAATATTGAATGATACCATGATATTACCAGTACATTATTTAAAAACAACATGGTATTACCCACGGGACAAAGGAGATGGAGGGTTGCTAAGAAAATTAAATATAATCTATATATAATTATAATTTTCATTTTCGTTTTAGTTTTAGTGAGTTTGTTGCATGCAATTTTATATTATATTATTTTAAAACATTTATTATTTGTATTTCTGTTTGGTTTTTTAGCAAATACTTCAACGTGGCAACTAATTCAAAATTTTTATTTAGCGGTTTAAAGCTTTCATCTTATAATATAAATAATATAATATAATATACTATAATATAATATAATATAATATAGAAATTTATATAATGACAGATTTTTTAAAAATGTTTTAATTTCGATATGTGCTGGCATTTATTAGTTTTATTATTTTCTTCAGCTTTAATTTATTTGTATTTGTTTTAGTAAATGAGTTCAACTGGAACATTTATTTATTATTTACACAGATATTGAAATATTTAATATCTCTAATGAATGCATGTGCCAGCTCAGAAACTGCCACTGGAATATGGGTGCTACGGTTCTCTATATATATGAGAAGTTTTTCCGCTTTATTTATCATAAAATTCATTCAATTCATTCATTCATCATGATGCATTGCTTCAGGGGCTACTTCCTCCTTTGCTGGTCTCTGAACTTAAAATTGTCATACCCCATAGGTCAAACACAATATCATAACTATCGTCTGACCTCCCTTTATTCATCCTGTTTTATCTCAGTTTAGCTCCTCCACTTCTATACGGAATTTGAGAATGTAGTTTTTGCTGACTTTCTGGTATGAAGCCAGAGACCGACAAGTTGTTGTAACGCGACTAATTTTGATCCACCGTTGGCCAGCTTTAAGTGATTTGTTGCAGCCCTTATATTCAGCCAGACCCCCCGGCCAGTGTCGTTCTCAGGTTTTCTGTACCAGAGCCCCCTATGCGGTTTCGTATTAGCCCGCTTCCTACCTCATGGACGAGACTGATTGCTGATAGATGGCTGGAATCTGAAATCTATTCTGGTGTCTTTTTTGTGAAAAGTCTGTGTGTGGCCTCCTTTTTTTATTTATAGTCCACCAAACACACTCTAGTTTTAAACACATCATTGAGATGTTTGAGATCGGGTCGTGACTTTCCGCATAACTGGTTTTTTGGGGACTTTTCTGGGCGTTTTTGTAGCCTGAACTGTACCGTCTCTAGACCTAAAGAGTTTGAAGACTTTCTCCTCAGTGTCTGGCTAATATCAGCTGTGACTTTATTGTGCACTTTAAACCAACTTTAATATATATAGTATATAGTATACGGCTGATTTAGAACAGAAATAAAACACTAACCTACAATATAAACCATTCGACAATAATGGAAGGAAAATCGATTACAGCTGTTTAGTCGATTAGGTGACTTTGTCTATTTAATCTAATTTTGCGTGAGCTGTAAATGGACGTCTTCTTGGATAATGGGAGAAATTTCAAACTAATAAATGCATACTTCCAGCGCCAAATCAAAGAGGTGCGGTCGACAGGCCAAAATAAAACTGCGCTCTCATGAATAACCGTTCAAGAAAATGACCCGTTCTGCTAAATTGCTTCTGGATTGAGTGAACGGCCCATAAAGCAGCGTGGTGTGAGAAAGAGATGTTTTTCAAATAGAGCGAAGTAATGAGTCTTACCACTGTTCAGGCTGAGGCCGAACCGCCCTGCTGTGTTTCCTGACTGGATCCTGTAGGACACTCGGCCATTTTCTCCCTGGTCTGCATCCCGGGCCATGACATAAAGCAGCACAAAGCCCACCGGCTGGTCCTCCATCACACTAACAGCAGTCGGGGAGCTAAAGATCGGAGCATTGTCGTTCTCATCGGTGACGAACACTCGTGCCGTCACCGATCCCCAGAGTCTCTGATTGGGATCCGAGGCTGAATCCGTAGCATGGACCACCAGGAACAGGCTGGAGGTCACCTCATGGTCCAGCTCTCGGCCCAGTTTTAAGACTCCTGTGACAGGATCAAGACTAAAAAGTTCTGGCATGTCAGGCCACCGCTGCTGGATAGAATAACGTGTCTCGCTGTTGGGTCCACTGCCATCTTTATCAGCTGCCTGGAAGGTGTAAACGGAGGAACCGGCTTGTATGTTCTCAGGAATAACAATGGTGACTGGATCTTCTGGAAACTCTGGTGCGTGGTCATTACTGTCCTGCACGTTGATTTCCAACTGAACCATGTGAGTGCTTGGATAGGCCTTGGAGAGATCGTCCACCTCGATCTGGAGAGTATACCGTGACCCTTTTTCATAGTCCAGCTCTCTAGCCAAGTACACATCTCCTGTGAGACGGTCAACCATAAAGGTTCCTTCATGATCTGTGCCTCCCACTACAAGGTAGGTCACCTGACCGTTTGAGGTCACTTCACTCTGGTCATGTGATCTAACTGAGCCAATAACAGAGCCAGGCTTGGCTCCCTCCACTGAGTTGAGCATCATGGATAGAGTGTTGGGTTTTGGAGGAGTCCTTGTGGAGCCGATGACCTACAGATTGGGAAGATTTCAGAAGACATGCTAGTTATATTTTAAGTTCAACTTGTATATTTTACAAAACGCCTCCTTGAACTATGAAACTTTCCAAACAATTGACAAAAAGTGTCAGTAAAAGCATTTATAATGTTAGAGACGATTTCTACTTCAAATAAATGCATCAAAGAATCTTTAAAAAACGTATTATTTTACCACAAAATATTAAGCAGCACAACTGTTTTCGACATTGATAATAATAAGAAATGTTTCTTGAGACCAAGGGCCAGATTTACTAAACAGGACAAATTAGAGTTAGAGCGCAATTCCATAAAAGTGCGATGGGATGGGGCATTTCTACGGGTGATTTACTAACAATGTGCACATTAAAGAACACAGACACAGCCAGATCATTTCCATAATGACCAGCGCAATCTACTAAGAGCAGCACAAATTACCGCCTGCTTTTTTTGGCCGTTAAATAATGCCGCAAATGCCAGTAATTTGACGAGCGCAAACTTTAGTAAATCGAGTTGCGTGAGTCATTTTAATACTCCCCTCTCATAAATTTTGTGTCTGGCAGGGAAACTCTTACAAATGCATATTCAATAAGGTCAGGCACAAAAATAACTGTGTCCATGCCTTTTCAAAAGACGGTTTGCGCAAGCTGTTAGTAAATGTGGCTCCATATCAGTATATTAGAATGATTTCTGAAGGATCATGTGACATTGAAGACTAGAGTAAATTCAGCTTTGCTCTTACAGGAACAACACTGTAAAATTAAATAAAATTAAATAAAATAAACAGTTATTTTGAATTATAACTATATTTCATAATGTTACTGTTTTACTGTATTTTTATAAATGCAGCCTTGGTTACCATAAAAGACTTCTTTCAATACCGAAAGAATAAAATGGAGTGAACCTGCCACATTAAAGGTACGAGATATCATTTCCCAAGTCCTTGAAGTACAGTAAAAGCTGGAAAATGGTTGACAGGTGAAACCTTTCATACTAATATCCCCATGGAAAAAATAAAACACTACATGCGTACCGGATCACAGGAAGGAAAGCAACAGAAGGATTGACGCTGATCCATTCCTGGGCTCTCTTTTAGGTGCAAAGAACCCTGGACTTTCAAAATGAAGCTGGCATTACTGATGGTATGTAAAATATTATCTTGAGATTGCTACGGTGCAAGGTTCTGTGGTGCGAGCATATCGGCGTTAGCGCTACCAAGGTTTGCAGCTTTCCGTTTGATCATGGGGAACCACAGCTGGGCCTCATCAGAGACATCTGGGAACACTTGATTCAAAGGTGCATTCTCCCTCTGTCTCCCTCACTCTCATCTTCCCCATACAAAGAGGGAGAACAGAAATCGCATGCAACCGCACACTCTACAATTAGCCTCCAATTCCCTTTTTGAAATCACATCTGTAAAAGCACTAAAGATATTTCGCTACAAAAGAGAACTGGCAAGAATCATTCTGTAGAGAACAAACTTTTTAGAATATGTATTCTTTTACGTTGGAATGAAAAGCCATGAAAATTATCCTATTGTCAAAGATATAGTTTGACATGTCTGATTCACGCAGTTCCATGCTGAGCATTGGGATTAATACAGGGGTTTGGGTTACAGTATGTTCCTCTGGAGCAGGAAATAATCCTGGGAGTTTTGAGGTGTTTGTGTTTGCATAGACAGGAGCTGGCCTCTGGGTCACAGCTCATTTTTCCTGCTTGAATAATGATACCACAGCTCAGGGGACTGTAAGCATGATAATCGTTTGGCACAGTGAAAGACAACTTGTCCATATTGGTGCTCATGCAGCAGGATTTTAAGATTTTGGCAGATTAACTAAAAACAATTAATTAAGGGCAGTCATTTGACTTGAAGCAACCAGCCAAAACATGCTAAAAACACTACAGGCACCTAATTGGAAACCACACACAACAATTCTCGGAAAGTTTTGCACAGGCAGAAAAGGATAAGATAAGATGATAAGATAAGATAAGATAAGATAAGACAAGATAAGATAAGATAAGATGAAGATAAGATGGTTAAATGTGAGCTATCGGCCTTGCTTAGTTTTTAACTATAGAGACTCTAAAAAGGAGAAATTATGAGGGAGAGGGAGGGATTGTGGCATGACGCAAGCCAGATTCAAACCTGCATCTCCTGCATGAGCACCAAATTCCAACATGTATCCTAACCACTTTATTTTTGGTTAACGCATTTTTCCAAAAGAGCGATATAAAGAGATCTATATAGATATATTATATATATAATATATTATATCAGAAGATATATTAAAAGGCATGGTTTGTCAATAGCAAGGTTGAATAATAGGAATTTATAGGACCAGGAAAATTAAATACACAAAATATGCAACGAACTGTCAAAAAATGGCAGGGCTTGTACTGTGAGGTGATTTACAGGGGGGATGAAGTCGCTCAGGTGTCTCTCTGAGTGTGTGTGTGTGTGTGTGGGTGGGTGTGTGTGTGTGTGGGTGGGGGGGGGTGTGTGGGTGGGTGAGAGAGAGAGAGACGCGAGAGGAGTAAAGAATTAATGCACGGTGCAGTGACCGTTTTATGTGAAGACAACCAAGGCAGGCATTTGACACTGGGTTGACGTTTTAGGCGCGCCAACCAAGAAGTCTATGCGTTCTCCGTTTCATTAGGACCCGCGCGGAGAACCATGAGTCCGACGCGGATTCAGTCGTTTCCCGGCTTGAGCGTTTTCACTGTGCCTTCCCGACACATGTCCCGCTCTTCCTTCTATCATTCACGTTCTTATAAAACGTCCCCGTCCGTGCAGCGCGCGGCCCACGGCACGTGTCCGGCTCACTGTTTCCTTCCGGTTGGGCCCCGGCGCCCCCTCTTCTATCCCCACACAGTCGTTCCGTCCGTCCCTTTTTCCTCGGCCTTCCGGTTCCCTTTTTTCTCGTTTCGCCAACAACTCTGTGACTCGCCCCTTATCTTCTTTTTGTCCCCATTAACCAGCCTTACGTAGCCTCTTGCCTCTTGAGTTACACTCGCTCTACTTCCCAGTTGCTGTCTCCTCGCCCTCGCCCTCCGCGATTCCCCGTACACCCCGACCTTCGCCTCTGTGGTCCCCACCAAAGTATATCTTTACTCCTCTTATCCGTCTGTTTCGTCTCAACCCCTGCCTCGCCTATTTTTTGTATGTTTCTGTTGCCTAGATCTCATTGTTTTTTCATCTCATCGGTTGAGCTCTGTTCGCCTTAGTGCCCGGGTCGCCCCTGAATTTTTTTATTGGCCACTTTGTTGTTCTGCATACACTTCCCTTCGGCTTGTCCCATAGCAAACGCCGCACCGTGTTTCCCGTTATTTGGCGTCACTTTCTTGTCGGTATGATTTTATTGCGTCCGGTTCCATGCTGCTAGTATGCGTCTGCGACGTGCGGCTCCCCATCAGTCTCGTTGCGCAGTGCTGGTGGTGTGCTGTACTTCCTTGCTTTTCAGCTCGCTCTTATTGGGGGCCGGGACCAGCTCTCCCCGGTGTTGTGGTTTTTTCCGGCGTAAACTTTCTCCTGCGGGTTTTCTCTTTTTCTTTCATAAGTCTTTTTTTTTCAATGGCCCCTTGGATCTAGCCTTCTCATACGACCAAAGGGTCGCTACACTTTCCGCCACTCATCATCGTGTTGTATCATATGCCGCGGTTGCTAGCCCGTGTTGATCTTTATGCCCCCTCCTCCTCTGCACTCGATTTTTTGACCCCCCCTTTCTGGTACCCCAATTCTAGCCTTTGCTGCGATATGATTAATGCGCGACACATCTGCATTTCTTCTCTTCTCATTCTGGGTGCTCCGCTGGTTTTGTCGCGTCCTCACATCCGACCCGGAGGCCGCCCCCCTCTGCCCTGGGACACCCTCCCAGCCAGTCACCCCATTACCGTTGGTCTGTTCCCCCCCGATTGTATGACCCCCCCCTTTCCCTTGTATGTGGGCTAGTCTCCCACTTAGTTCACCTCTACTACTCTTTGTTTTGACGGCTTCTGTACGCCTCCGATTCTGTTTGTAGTGTCCTGTTCCGTCCCTCTGTGCTTTACTTACCCCCCCTCACGCCGCCTCTGTTTTGTGGTTCGACATGCCTTTCCGCTTTCTACCTTACCGTATTGTTGCCATCTGTTTCTGTTCTTGCCCTGGCATGCGTTATCCTCCCTGCCTCGTGCTGTGTGTTGGTCCTGCACTGCTGGCTCCTTTTCTGTTTCTCCTCAACACCGTGTTTATTCTGGGCGTTCCGTGGACTACTGGCGGTTAGTTTGCTGCTCCGTCCTGACTCCCTCTACGCATGTATGCCTCCCTGCTGCCGTTGAGAGTATTCGGCCCCCGCGTCCCCCGCTGGTCTTTCGTGTATCCCCTCCGGTGACATGTTGCGCCGTTCCCGCATCCCGTTAGCCGCCTGCCCCCCCGAGCCTTTTTTTGGGGTCGTTATGTCCCCATCAAAATATATCCACCACTAACCACTAAAAGCTTTCACCCAACCTTCCACCCCCTCCTTCTCCCTCGTTGCCTATCTCCCTCTCCCTTATTCTCTCATCTCCTTTTTTTTTTCGTCTCGTTTCTTTCTCCTTCTTATGGCTTGTCCGCCCTGCCTACACCCAGCCCCTCCAATTCGTTTGGCCGTCCCTAACCTTCCCCCCCACGCCCTCCACGCTGCACGACCAATCTCCTCTCTTGCTCCACTAGTAAACCCACCATCTACATACTTCATTACCATATTCCAATCCTGATCCTGATCTACCGCTTTCCAAACATTATTTATTCTAGCCCCCATTCTCAATACCCTTTAGTCTCTTCTCTCCTTCCCCCCCTTCATTCCTATTCGTTCCGTACAACACACGCGCGCTGGACGCTATACTAATCCACGCATTTCTTAGTTATATTTCCTCTGATTTTGCACTCGTTTGGCGCTGCATGCCTCGTGTGCGTTGAGGTCTCCCACGGTGCTTTCGCGTTCACGCGGGCCTTCCTCCATGCCGATTGTTCACGGGTTTGTACATTCTTTATATAAGACACCACACCCTCCCTGTTGTCTCTCTTGTTGTGTTAAAACCGGAATTTTATTTTCGTTGACCTACTATCCTCCTCCTTAATAGTTCTTTTGCTATGCGTGTCGGCCATTGCCTTTGGTTGTGTTGTCCAATTTTGCGGATATACTTCTATTTACTGTACTTAATCGGTGCTTGGGCGTCACACAGTCATCACATTTGTTCCCCCTTATCCTCTTAGCTATTCTTAAATGGCGTTGATTACCTCCAACTATAACACCGTCACTCGCCTGCTTTTCTCACGCGCACCAAACTGGACTGTCAACCAAGATGACTCCCGCATCTACCATTTATCATTCATTATAATGTATCGTATACATTAATTTGTTATTCTTGTCCGCCTTCGGACTTGTGTACTCCCACCCGCCTCCACCAGTGCTCGGGATCACTTTGATTTTGGAACGTAGACACCCGGATCCGCACGTCTGGGGAATCGACGTACGGAAGGCTGTGGAACAGGTCGACCCCCCCACCCCCCTCAGCGCACTGGTAGTCATCTTTGGGACAAATCCGAACCAAACCCAGTCTCGCAGGAAAAGGCTCCTTCACTGGACAGCACACAACCCATCACCCTCTCCTGAGAGAAACGAGGAGAATTATCATTCTCATCCGTGACGGAAACTCTCACCGTCGCGCTGCCAGTCTTTCCCATCTGGCCGCTTCCAGAAGTGGCGAGCACAGTTAACAGGTAGATATCCTTGGCCTCGCGGTCCAAAGCGCTCTTAACAAACAGCCATCCGCTGTCCGGGGCAATCCCAAAGCCCGCCGCGTCCCCATCAGGCCGGAGACGGTATGCCAGTGTGGAAGATGGTGTAGAGCCTTTGGATGACCCTCCATTTCCATTGGGGTCTCTACTGAGTGCCCGGACCTGTAAGAAGTTGGTGTTGAGTGGTGTGTTCTCCTTCAGCTCCACACGGTACGTCATTGTGTCAAACACAGGACCCTGGTCGTTCTCCGCCTGGATGTGGACCACCAGGCTGAATGTAGTGCTGAGCTGAGGCACACCGCTGTCTTTCGCGATCACTTGAAGGTCGTAGCGCGGTACGCTGTCATATGACAGACTCCCAATTAGCCGGATTTCCCCACTGCTGCGCTCCACCCCAAACGTGCGCTGCCCTCCGGCCGACATCAGGTCAAAGCTCAGCTGCCCATTAGGGCCGGAGTCGCGGTCCTCCGCCTGCACGCGGTACACCACGGTACCCATTTTTGTGGCTTCCGGTAGAAGCAGAGACTCAGAGGATGACGGGGAAAAAATAGGGGCGTTATCGTTCACATCTGCAATGGTGACCCGAACGCGAGTCTCTCCAAAAGCTGGAGGGGAACCGCTGCGCGCTTGAATTTCCAAGTCGAAAAAGGGTCGTGACTCGTGGTCCAGAGGAAGGCTTGTTCTGAGCGCTCCAGCTTCTGGATCGACCATGAAATAGCCATCTGGATCCCCAGCAGAGATAGTGTAGGTGACATCCTTAGAGACTCCTGGAGCGAGAGAGAGATGGGATAAGATTTATAAGCAGTGATTTAGCAGATGATTTAATCTAAAGTGACTTTCTAAACTTATTACAAGGACAGTTTTCTTGGAGAAACGCAAGGTGGTGATTCATGGATCATCCCTCGAGTCATCCAAACCTGCAACATTTTGGTTATAAACTAGTGCTGTAAAAAAATCGATTAATCACGATTAATCACATCCAAAATAAACGTTTGTGTTTACATAATATATGTGTGTGTGTACTGTGTATATTTACATGTATATATAAATACATAAAAGTATACTATTTAAGTAATATGTACATGTACATATTTAATCATATTTATGTATTATTTATATTATGTATAAATATAACTATATATTACAAATACTTCTTAAATATATAAATGTATTTGTGTATATTTATAGTATACATATAAATATACACAGTACACACACATATTATGTAAACACAAACTTTTATTTTGGATGCGATTAATCATGATTAATCGATTTGACACCACTATTAAAACACTAATTTTAATATTGCTCATTAAGGCTGCAGTTATTTGATATTCCCCCCCCCCCCCCCCCCCAAAAACCTTGTGAATGGTCTCATAATTTAAACTGCTTTCTATTGTAATTTATTTTAAAATGTAATTCCTTCTTTTGTTGCATTTTCAACAGTCATTATTGCAGTCTTCAGTGTCACATGATCCTTCAGAAATCATTCTAATGTGCTTATTTGCTGTTCAAGAAAAATGTATTAAGATCAATGTTGAAAACAGTTGTGCTGCTTAATATTTTTTGCAAAAACTGCAAACTGCAAAACTTGAAAACATTTTTCAAGATTCTTTAATGAATCATTGAACAAAACCCAGCATTTATTTGAAATACAAACCTTTTGTAACAAAGTACTGTAAAAGTCTTTAATGCATCCTTGCAGAATGAAATAATATTAATTTCTTTAAAAAAAAAAGATTATATCAGAATAGAATTGGTTATATCCAGGTTGTATGTATTAGTACTTAATTGTACATGCCTATATCCCCTATTTTCACATTTCCCCAATTATTACTTACTTATTCCCTAATTATTAAAATAATTAAAAAACACCATAAGTCTATAGCAAAACTCAACATTTAAATTTTCCATATCGGTATACATACATGGTGTGATGCCTAAAATCACTTTAATAACTTTAAAATTAGTGTTTTAGTTCAAATGTATTTAGATAAAATACTATCGAATTTTAATAATGGCCATTTATTAGTTATCAGCCATACTTGAATATAATTATCGGCTTATCAGTATCAGCCAGAATTGTGATATCAGTGTATCCCTAGTACAGACAGGTACATCCTATAGAATTCCCCATTATTTTTCATTAAACATCCCTACGATATGTCTGTGCTATCAACAAATAATCATTTCCAGCAACATGAGGTAGAGTGGAATCAGTGATGGATGTGACTGTTTAATGAGGTTCACGCTGCAGCTGCTGCTCTATTTGCACAACTGGCTCAGTGAGAGTGAAAATATTCCCTATCAGGCTTTTCAGCACCCTTGACTGTCTCACAGCCTCAGAGAGCCGCAGCACTGAGGTTAGCAAAGCTATGCGAAAGTATGCAGCAACACATGGATACTTATTTTAGTTTATTTTTAGACAATATAACGGTAATTCCAAGAAGACGTAACATGGAAAAAGCTGAAACTAACCATTCCCGCCGCTGGCCCTCACTACGCCAACCTCAGTACCCCGGAGCACGTCCTCAGACACGGTGAAGAAGTACTGCGCCTGCTCGAACACCGGAGGCGCCACTAAGCCGGCCACAACGCTGATGTTCACTCTGGCATTGACAGGTGCTGTGAGACCGCCTCCGTCCCGTGCTGTGATCACCATGGTGATGACAGAGTTGGCCTTTCCATGCAGCGAGCGTGACAGAGAGATCACACCTAACAGAGAAAAAATGCAGAGGGAATGGAATTAAACGAGATATACGATTAAGCCAGAAGACTGTGAAAATTAAAGACGAGGATACGGATGAGCAAATTTGCTCTGCCTTTTTTCAACCTGACGCAAATTTGCTCATAATATTTAGTGTTCCTTAAAGAAAGTCATAAGGGCTTTTCAAAGTCAGACAACATTTTGGGGTGAATGATTCCCTAAATATAAACGTTCATTTATATATAACTTAAATAATACATATATTATTTAATATAAAAGTTTAATTATAAAAGTAATAAAAGTCACTCAATTTATCACTTATACGATGTCACGGCATGTATTGCTTTGTAGTACTAGAATAGATAGATATAAGATTGATTAATGGCAAGAAAGCTTATAACAAACTCTTAACATATATCACTAGATATATATCTAATATTATAATATATATCTAAATATCTAATTTAATAATTGAAATACCTGTGTCTTTGTTGAGGGTAAAGAAATTGGATCCTCCGTCAGGGACAGTGTGATATGTCACTTTACCATTTGCACCAGCATCTGGGTCGTGGGCCGTTACCCTGACAACGGAGGTCCCGGGCGTGCTCTGTGTGCTCAAGCTGACGGCGTAGTTCACAGGGTAGAATGTCGGTCTGTTGTCATTAATGTCCACCAGTGACACCTTCACAGAGGCCGAGGATGTAAGGCCTCCCTGCGGGAAAAGATCATATCGATGATAACGATGACAGGACTGTAGATACTGTCACACTACTGTCTAATCTATCTGTATCTAGATGATTTCTGGTGTGTAATAATGCAGATGAAAACTTCACAGTGGCATATAATTGCCTTTCCAGGTTATGAGGGGCCAGTGAGCTGTAGTATGCGGTGTAGTGGGCTGTTCGCTCATCACAGCCAGCATTTTATGGCTGCAGTAATAATTGAAATGGGAAACAAAGTGGGCCGCTTGCTAGCAGCTTATAAAGGGAAATAGCGTGAGTGTGTGTGTATGTACAGCAATGTGCCCCTGGGACACTGTGCTTTATTGCATTTTCATTTACACAGCTCATGATTGTTGTTACTGGCAACTAAGTGAAGACAGGATTGAGCAGGGCATGTGACTGGGCATCTAGGTGCTACATGATAGAAGTAATAGTGTTTTTTTTTTTTTAAATCAACCTTTATGCTTTGGAAATGAGTTTTAAAGGGTTTTCAACTCTTAAAGCCGCAGTGTATAAATTTCCAAATGAAACAGGTTTCTCAAACACTTAAAAAGCATATTAAATGTATTAATGACCACCAATTTTCCAAGTGGTCTCACACTTTTGGACCCTAACATACAATGTGGGCCTTACAGCAATTTTGTGTATAATGTTGATTACCAAAAAAAAACAAAAAACAATTGGTGAGACCAGTGTTATTGTAGTGATATGTACTATTACAGTATTGTTAGTATTTTGAATTCACTTTTACATCTTTATTTTTCATTTTAATTTTAGTTTTAATACTTTTGTTCTGTGCTTTTGTCAAGTATATAGTTTTTATTATTATTTTTTTTTATTTCTATATACTGTTGCTTTAATTTATTTTTTCTTCAGTTTTAGTTTTAGTAATTTTTGTACTTCATCTTTATTTATTTATATTTCAATTAGTTGCCAAGGGAACTTTTTCATTTTCATTTAAGTTTAAGTTTTTCATCTAATATTTATGTTTTATTTCTGCTCTATTTAAAAATTCTACAGCTACTATTAAAAAAGAAGTGAATAGGGCCCGTGTTAAAATATTTATATCTTATTTAAGCTTTATTTAAAAATACTACACAGCTACTATTAAAAACAGAAGTGAATGGGGCCAGTTTTAAAAGACTCATGGTTTCAAAATTGCTAAAAGATGTAAACAAGTGTGCAAGTAATGAGTGTTGACATGATTTTAGT
Organism: Sinocyclocheilus anophthalmus; assembly: GCA_018155175.1. NCBI lineage: Eukaryota > Metazoa > Chordata > Actinopteri > Cypriniformes > Cyprinidae > Sinocyclocheilus > Sinocyclocheilus anophthalmus. The sequence goes on from JADLZN010004446.1 coordinate 32,202, forward strand.
GTGAAAAACATGTACAGTTATTCCCATATTTAAAATTTAATTGACATGACAACATAACACCAAAATCCCTAAAATGACTATAAGAATTATGAGAACAATTTCATAGCTCAATTAACACTTTTAACAGATGAATTAATGTGTTTTCATAAAATTATAAGCATAAAATTTCTGGTCTTAAATCCTCTAAAAATGGGCCCCATTCACTTCCACAGTAAGTACCTCACCATAAAGTTGAATAAATTTTTTGGCAACACTTCACTTAAAGCTATTATGTATAATGCATTATAAACGGTTACTAAAGGGTATAATGCCTTACAATAATTCATAATGTGCACTGTAATACATTATATCTAGTCGTAAATAATTACAACTGAATTTGCATAATTGCATGAATGCATAGAATTGAGAAGTGTTATAATGTATTGACTGTAGTTACAATTATTCATGAGACTGCACAATAAGGTACATTACAAGGCATGATTAATGCATTAAAACTACTTTTATAATGAATTACACATAAAGGCTACAAACATTGATTGAGCCCAGAATATTCCTGTATGAGGCAGGTACAAACTCATTCCCTCACCCCATCCGTTGCAGTGACAGTGAAGTCGAAACTCTCCGATCCCTCATCTCGATCCATAGCCACACTGGTGCAGATCTGTCCAGTCTCCTTATTGATGGTGAACTGGCTGGGAGGAGCGCTAGCGGGCCCGGATCCAATCGAGTACATAATGGCCCCAAACGACCCGCCATCTGCATCGTCTGCTTTTACCTGTGGAGCCCAAACACAGAGAACATTGTCAGAATTATGGTCGACTGACGTCATAAACCCTCATCTCCAGAGAGTACAAGAAGATCAGATTCAGAGGTCTTAATACGTTTTCATTAAAATAATTAATCAATAATTCTGAGACTTCAGTGCAGCCCCATTAAATAACCAAGACACTCCAGACATAAATCCCCATCTCTTTGTATTTTCTTTCCCTCTGTCCTCTAGCTGATTGTACCATGGATTTACTGCCAGCCGGTCTGTTCTTGGCCACACCTGTCTCATCAATCTCTCACAGTGGAGTGGGAAAACAAGAGAAGGCAGAGAGAGAGCAGCAGGGATGAAAAGTGTCTCCACTCTACGACTCACAATCCCTGCCCTTGAATGCCTGGGTGAATGTCTATGGAAAGAGGGCCACTCTTGCTGAGAGATGGAGACTCTAAAGAGTAATGAGGTGGAGGTAACTCAGCATTAGCTTCTCGTGGTGAAGGACGCCACGACTGATACAAGCGGAAAAATCTGGCCTTGTGTTCGGGAATGGCTTTGGCCAATTTACGGTGACATTAATGTGAGGACAGAAGCGTAGAGTCATCAAATGCATACCATATGCAGCCGTACAATACTGAAAACACTGTTTTCATGAGGGACAAATGTTACTGAGAGAATCTGCCGTATTCTCAGGAGATTCCAGGGACTGTTGCTGCAGGCTAGGAAAGGGAAAAATGTCTTGGATCTCTTTCCTCTATGCTTCCACAAATCATAAAAGCCTTTGTTTGTCTGGGCATGTTGCCCTCTCTGTGCGCTGGTTTCTGTACAGCACCTCAATGATATGTTGGTGATATGACCAACTTAAAGGGTGGAAAGCAAGGAATAATGTGTATGAGATGGTCTGGATCAGAACAAACGGTTTTGGGGGGGGGGGGGGGGGGGGGGGGGGGGGGGGGGCGGGGGTTTGCAAGGAAGGAGTCAAACGTAACTAATGGAAATATTACTGCCATCAAAAGTTTGGGCTGTCATTAATGATTTTTATTCTGAGTGGGTATTAAATTATCAAAAACTGAAAGTAACAAACTTTACACTGTTACAAAAAAAAAAAACTATTATAAATAAATGTTCTTCTCGAAAGGTTTTATTAATTTCAAAAATCTGAAAAAAGGAAAACACGTGTTACAATAAATAATAAAAAAATAAAATAAGCAGCAAATAGATTTAAAATTTCACAATAATATGAAATCTAAAATTAAATAAAGAGTTATTTGATTTGTAATTTCATAGTAGTACACTTTTTTCTTTATACAGATATAGATATTATATATTGCTGTTGGATTTTAGGAAAACTCATGTCATTTTTGGATGAGATCAGGTTAAATTCATACTAACTGAACACACCAGGAGAAATTTCTCTCAATTTGCGTTTTCCTACCAAAATCTTTGCTAGCAGTTCATATATAATCATTAAGAAGATATTAAGTAAGGGATAATATACAATCAGCTGGCCAGTATCACAATATAAACCCAGACAGGGGGATCAGGAGCCTCATATCACCCTCAAGGGGTTTATTTAGCGATAATGACCATCTGACTGTGCGTTATCCTCCTTATTATTATTACACAGCTACTTATCAAATAAGTAAACAAATGCAATGAAACATTGACATAATTTCATTATTTAGAAGAAAGAGACTGCAGAATGATACAAGAGACATAAAATGTGGTCGCCTGGCAAAACAGACAATTATAGTTTAATGGTCATTATACAGAAAATATTTGACTGCAGAATGCAGCAAGTGACCAGTCAGAATCAAGCATTCCAGAGAGCCATGAAATGCAGAATTATGGTTTATGAAAATTGCTGTTTTGAAGCTAGTAAATCAGCTGAACTCATGATACAGTTAAAAGAAACTGCAATCACATTTTTTCACACACCACCACAGATATTCTTCATATTGTCACGGCCGTATAACTGCAGCTGTACAGCTGATTCACATTACAGTCCTGACATGGTAAAGCAGAGGAGAGAAGCCATACAGGACTCGGGAATCTCAGGCCTTCACTCAACAGGGCGCCTGCTACCGGAAAGTTTCAGGTCACGACCCCTCAACTCTGCTTAATGCAGTGACCTCTCGCCCACCACAATGCACTCTGTAAACAAAATTACTCTGGTGGTCCACAAGCCTTCCCATTCATCAACTCCAGAAAGACCTGAAGACCCTATACCTGTAACACAACAAAGGGCTCCTTGCAAAACATCAAGGGGAAATGACCTTTGACTCTGCCAAGCCTGCAAATATTTAATACGGTCGACTCTGGAAGAAGTTTCATAATGTAGCTTGGTGCCATTTATGAGGATTGTTAAAAAAAAAAAAATAATAAAAAATTTTTTATGAGATCTAGAGGATGTGAAATCTGGCCAAAATAGCAAAGTCAGGCAACTATTCTTTTGTTTGTTTGTTTTTACTTCCCAAATGTTCATTCCAAATAATAATATTTTGTGAAAACAGGAAGTATAAAGGCTGCAAGATGACTGTCCTGTTCAGTTGTCAGCTGTTACCAAAATCCTCACTAAATCTCATTCTGGTTACTATGAAATGTTAAATTGTATAAAATGTAAACATGTATAATTGACAAATATTTCAATATTTATTATGATGGTTTTTGTTGTACTGCATTTAAATTTTTTTTAAATAAATGGATTTAAATAAAAAACAAAATAAAATAGAATATTAAAACTTGCACAAAAGTTGCAAAAACCTCATTACTAAAAACTTTAGATCTATAAAAAAAAAAAAAAACAAAAAAAAAAAAAAAAATATCTAGTATATAGAATATATAATCTATATATATAGATATATTTAAATTAAATATATTTGATTAAATTAAACACATTCTAATTAATATAATGTAGTTTTTTATACTAAACAATATCAAATAGCAAGAAGTATAATTTTTTTGTGTACTGCAAAAATATAATTTGTTTAAATAAATAGAGTTAATAAAAATACAAATAAAAACATTCGTGTAGATGCTCAAGTATTATAACATGACAAGATACGTTTTGTTATACGCCTTTAAAATTATTTAAATAAATACATTAAATAAAATAAAATATAACTATAATTTATTTTACCATAATGCAAATATCTTATTTCTATAAAAAATATAAATTCTAAAATATTTATACATTACCATTGAGAATGATGAGAATTACAAAAAAATGTCAAAAGAAAAACATCTGGATGCATTATGGTAATAAGAATGGGATTTCTTTTCCTTTTATTCTTTTTTGCATTACAGTTGCATCTCAGCTTGATATTGGAATGGAAAAGCAAGTCACTTGTCTTTAAAATCTGAAATGGGAAAACTTAAGGTGCAATTATTACAAATCAAAATCAAAACACCTGCTCAGAGAATGCTGTCCACATTTCACATTGCATTCCCACGTGCACTTTATGTACCGTTCTGGAACGCCGTAGCAGCTTGCTGTAGTGTTCTGGTATAACGGGAATACTTCAAGTGTGCAGTGATAGACCAACAGGTGAATTTCTGCTGTGGCTGACGTGTCCTGAGGAGCCCGACGGTGATGGAGCCAGATCTCAGTCCAAATGAGAGCACGGCTGCTCAAGCTCTGCTCTGCAGTGGTCAACTCTTTTCCATCTGTTTTTCCCATTACCGCTATTATTTCCTGTTGGGATTACGTGTGGTGAAATACTAGCTTTCTGACAAATCAAAGCCCCATATTTGCCTGTGTTCTTGGGATATTTGGGTAAAGTGGGTGGGATTAAGCACCTGCAATAATGACTCGTCCGGGGACGCTGTGCTAGCCAGGCCTCGCTCTCAGGACGCTGATAGAAATGACAAGTCTAACCCACCTGGTGAGTATGACTTCTACACTACCCCATTTTTCAGAGCAGACTAGAGCTAATAATTTATAGTGTATTAAAGAATTAGAAAAAAAAGGAATAAGATTTAAACATCAAGAGAGACTGTGGTTAAGCTGTGGATGATTGGATCAGGTGTGTGGGGTAATGGGGCATGAGGGTTCAGAGGGCTGAACAGAATATGTGTGTTTGAGAGGTTGGTAGGGTGGCACAAATCTCAAACTGATATGAGACGAAGTCTCCTTCGTTAAACAAGGTGCAGGTGAAAAAGCATTAAGGGGCTCGGTAAGCAGCCAGGCCCTCTGGGTGCAGAGGGGTTTAGGTCTTATCTTCAGGGAATGAGTTGATAATGAAAGCATATCCATTGTTCACACTCTCTGACACTGCACAAAATCTGCATGTAATTTGGTGGGACATGTTTGCTCTCCTATATAGATATTTATTTTCTTATAAATGAAACTACTAAATAAATAAATAAATACATTTATTAAAAAAAGAACATTAACAAAGGTTGCCAATAATATAATGCATAATTTATATGATTTAATTATTATTTAACTATGGAACAGTGAATTAAGATGTATTAAATTAACATTTATTAACAATTAACAACTACAAACAATTAAATAAACAAATTATATCATATGTATAATAATGTATAACGTATGTGATTTATATATATATAATATATACATACACACACAATACAATTAACAATAAATAATAAATAATATTATACACATGAAATTGTATATTTTTATTTATTGATTTAATTATTTAGCAAATATCCATAAATAGAGTTTGCACGCTTCACAAGAGATAAAAAGGTCAGTGAGTCTGCAGACTGAAAGTGGGCCGTCTAGATTTCCTGCACACTCATCAATAGCAATTAAGTGTAAAGCCGTACAGTATTTCTGCACACGTGCAATAATCCATCTTCCATTCTGGCATCAATCAATCTGACAGTCCTGACAAGAGGCAGAATTCCCATCTGCATCACTCCATTCCTTATTCATCAATAAATTAAACGACAGACTCTGAGGGCTTCTCAGCGTCACAAGCAACAAATCACTATCTCCCTACGCTTTTCACAGCAGATCAATACTGTCGAGACACATTCAGCCCATAACAAGCAACTAGAACTTTCAACCACCACTTAGTCTTTCTGTTATTACTGAACTCGACTTGTGTGAACGCATTGCAATAACTCTGTCTGGATGAAGAGAGACTCATCCATTCCCTATCCAAAACTATTTTTGGGACAAATGTTAATAGGACTTAACACCATATGCCATAATTCATCGCTTTCTTAGGTTGCAGACGTCTCAAGAGGCTGATCTCTGCCATAATAACTAACCAGATGAACTCTGATTAAAGGAGCAAATCTGTAATTGAAGGGTTGTGTGTAGTATGATCATGTGGTAGATGTTTTCCATTAAAACCTCTCAAAAACTGGCACAATAAATAATGAGTCAGGAAACCGCAGTTTCTTATTAGTTAATATTAGTTACATTTATCTTGACCTACATAACTGAATTTATCTCAGCAACTAAAGTGTAATATCTTTTTTCGCCTGGTGCCGCTCCACTGCACCCCATATTATAAAGTTAAGACCTTGAGAGGAAAAATTACATACCAGACAAGAAAAAAAACGCAACTACAAAACACATACAGCAGAATATGTGTGCATTTACGAGGATATTTAGATAGATTTCTAGAACATCTTAACATGCATCAAACAAGCTCTATAAATATATGTAAATATATAAAATACCATCAGTGAGTGATTGCATTACACTGTAAATGTCTTTTGGGGTCAAACGGTTTGAATTTCCTAAATTCTAGTAGCTATTTCAGTTATTTCAAGCTGACAAATGTCTACGTATGTGAATTTTATACAGCAAACTACAACAAAACTGTCTGCTGTCTTGGGTCACTGCAGTTTTACAAGAGCAATAAATGGTTTGTTATTCCATTGCTTACAGTCTCTAACATGTGGTCTAAATTATTAATCTTTGAGTTTATCTCTTGCTCGCATCCAATGTCAAGAGGTTGATGCTGTAATTTATCTGCGTTTTTACTGAAGGCAAAACACTGAAGGCATAAACCCGTTGACCCAAACACAGGCACACACAAACAATTTCAGATAAGACAACAGATCTATTACAGGTCACTGCTTGTGCAACAGGAACATTTGTGTTATTTTTACATGTCTCAGCAAACTTATAGAGTTTCTCGCTAATGCACACAACCCTTGATATCTGTAATTCAAGATCACCTGGTTAATCTCCGATTTCTCGTTTCGTTCCCAAGTGAATCTGCTTCTTAAAATTGCAGGGGTTAGAATAAGTAAAAGAATCCACTATTACAAGGTCTCAGGTCTGTATCAAGATAAGCAGCAGTGCTTTGGATGTGATTAATTGAGAGCTAAGCTCTGGATGTCCTTTCCTTTGCCGTGACCTTTCTGCCGATCCTTTTCAAAGAGGTTGTGAGAGGCTGTGAGTTGCAGTACGTTTGATTCAAGATGAAATCACGCCTATCTTTAAGTGCTCTCATGTATAAGTCGCAGTTTAAATCTAGTCCCTGTATATCTAGACCTATACTTTTGTGTGGCACAGCAAGCAACTTTAAGTTATCTAAAAAAGTATAACATTCATCATTTACTTGTGATTTTGTTATAAACCTGAATGATTTCATCTAAAGAAAATATTTTGAAGAATGTTTCAACTGTTTTTTTGTCCATAAAGTGGCAGTCAGTGGGGTCCAAAATAACAATGGACCCCACTTTCACTGTAGTGACAAAAACACTTTTAAACATTCTTAAAAATATCTTTTTGAGAGAAAATCATACAAAAACAAATCAAGAACAAAAGAAAGAAGGTCATATTTTCAGCAAGATTCTAAGTCCCTTTCTCTCAAAAATGAGCTTCTTATAAGCAAAGTTAGTTAAAAATTTACTATTTTGCAGAATTCACACAGTTTTTTTTAAAGACATTATTGATATTTAGCTCAATATTTAAACATATTTACACAAATTAACGATTCAACGTAGATCTAACAAGTTTTTTTCCCTTTAGGGGAAGGGCCTGGACTCTGTTGATATAGATTGGTTTGGGAATTTAAATATTTTAAAATAGCCCGTTCCCTTGGAAACATGAATAATGGATGACGGATCATTAAAGATCAATAGAGCTCATAAATCAAAATCCTAACTCTTCCTATTCAATACATCATTTACCACCACAGAGAGAATGTTTCAGCTATTTTTGTCCATTGACTTTTATTTTATGGAGATCCCAAAAAATAAATAAATAAAATTACAGATCACAGATAATCAAAGATCAATATAACTCATAAATAAAATCAACTCTCCTGTTCAATATATCATTAACCACCATACTCCAGACTAACCACAAACAGTCTTATTAATTAATGGGAGCCTTTACTGACATATAGTGTTATGAAGGCCAGACAGAGCCAGTGCTTCCCACACATTTGGCAAATGGTAGTTCAAAGAGGAAGTTGGTCTGGCACTCATATGCCAGTGCTAAAATATGAGGTCTATTGTAAGAAGTGATGAAAGCGAGGTGGTTATATTGGAGCAAGCCTGTAGCTGTTCTTTGATCCAGGCATGAATCAGCAGACCGCACTGTTCATAAATGCTTTACTGTTAATTAGCGGACTGCAGTGCAAATGGACTATTCATTGATTAGCACAAGTAGACCTTTGATCGATACTTTCTTATAATGTTGTGCACAGGATGTGACAGGTTGTTTTAATTGGACAGTTTGGGGATAATGATACTAAAATATGGAATAACAACAATGTTTTCATTTATACCAAGTGTTTGCTTGCTATAAGAAACACATACCATAAGAACCATAATACCATAATACTGCAAGTAGTATACGATATAGACATAACATCCCATTATATTCAAAGTTATGTTTTGAGAGCAAAAAGCAATAATAAAGCAGATCTTCGTGATTTTACCTTAACATTTTCTCTTTGGTGATTTAATGTGAGGAATATTCCCTAAACAATATTTCATTAAAAATAGGAAAATTGTTAGCAATGGCCAGATTAAAATTCTAACAAATCCATAAAAAAACATGTATTAGGAATTCAAAAAGCACAAGCCCAGACACAAACTAAATAAGAAAGAGAAATGCTTTCAGACTCTTTTATGAATGAAAATTCATGACTTCCAGAACACACCATTCTGCCATTAAACTTTCATAAAGACAGCTGCAATTAAGCTGGACAGTGATGGACCGGGGACAGTCCAGAACATTCTCTAAACTGGCAACAGATGAGAGCGGACAGATTCCAACCACTTCTCTTCCTCAATGGATCTGTGTCTCAACAACTGCAAACCGCACTGGCTGACTCCACTCAGCACTGTTTGTGTAACACGCTGCACCTTTAAGAAAATTTATGGGCAAGAGCATCTCGCTCCAAGGCACTGAGCTATGCATCACTACAGAGAATATAAAAGGCTGTATTTTAGTGGTTTTACAATGAAGGAAGGGTACAGTGTGGATGTTTCCCCCCCCCCCATATAGCTATTGCAAGATGCCACAAGAGTCTTATTTTCCTTTTACAAGTTTGTGGGATCTGGCCTTGGTCTTTGTTCCAGACTTGTGTATGCTTTTGAAGTGTATGCAGCGCTTGTTGGTTGCTTCCAATTTGTATTTCATGGCAGAAGTATGTACACAGAAGAGAAAAGCACAAACATGTTATACATAATTCATTCCTCTACTTTGGCAACTGAGGTTTGGAAACATTTGCATGCTCCATTTAGCGGGCAATGTGCTCAATGGGACATCAGAGGGTATTTTAGAAGACACCATTTCTGCTTAGTTCCACATTTCTGGCAAATTTGAAGAAAATGTTTGATTTTTCTCTTATACAGTCACTCTTCTTTTGTATGAATTGTTAACATGTATCCTAAAATGCACCAGAAGCACATCTACCTTACTATCCCAAGGATTGTAAAGTGGATTCATGTGATTGTTCTGATGGAGCCTGGGGACCAATCCTGTTAAATGCAGGCTGATTAGCATCCCCGGTAGGCCTCTAATGAATGTGAGAGAGCCTTGAGAGCTTAAGTTCTCCCAGATCTGGCCAGAGTTCCTCATCAGGTCTGGCCGGGGACAGCAACTCTTCTGTTACATGCACTGATTATAACCATTTTGAAAAAAATTCCAGAATGTCATTACCATTTATAAGAGATGAGCATGTCATCACAAGGAAAATATTTCATATATTGTGTAAGGACACATAAGGAAAACTATTTTATATCAGGGTCAGTGACAAATTAGTGCGTCCAAGAAACTTTCTTAGTATATTTCACACTACTGTTCATATGTCTGGAGCCAGTAATATTTTCTTTTCTTCCTTTCTATTTTTTTTTAAAGAAATTAAAACTTTCATTGAGCATGGCCACACTAAACTGATAAAAAGTGAGAGTAAAGAAGGACATTCATAATGTTACAAAAGCTATTTCAAATAAATGCTGTTTTTTAAGCTTTCTATTCAAAGATTAGAAAGCTTAGAGAATTGAGAAGAATATAATATTACAAAATCTAAGCCCACAACAGTTTTCAGCAAGAAATGTTTCTTAAGCACCGGAGCAGCATATTAAAATGATTTCTGAAGGATCATGTGACACTGAACTGGTAATGATGTCACTTTTAAAATATATTAAAATAGAAAATGTTTTATTTTAAATTGTAATATTATTTCACTATATTACTGTTTTTACTGTAGTTTTTAATCAAATAAATGCCTCTGGTGAGCATTAGTAGGCTTTCAAAAAATCTCCGACCCCGAAGATTCTTGAGTTGTATGTATGCGTGGTTACCTCGTTGACTTGAAAAATATACACGGTACAAAAAAACAGAAAAAAAAAAAAAAAAAATACTGCTTTTTCTTTCCTAATAAATAATACAATTACTTAAAAATCTAAAATCCATTATGTTCGGTTATGACACAAGAAAGTTTCATAAAGTCAGTATTCGCCTGACATTTTTTGGATTACGCTTAAAAAATATGATTATTTTTTATTATTATTTGCCAGCATGGACAACGGCTGTCATGGATGTTTTGCAGCTCAAAATCTGACTGAACGGATAAATAACGGAAAATGACGGTAATACTCATTTGGTATGCTATTTTCTACAGCTTGTTAGAGGTAGAATTCTTTAGTGAAATAAAGTAGCACCAAGATGATATTTATTTAAATGAATGAGAGAGAGAATGCGTGAGCGAGCGTGAAGCTTGCGAACAAGTGAAGCTTGTTGGTTAAATTACAACAACTAAAATGTTATCACCTCATTGCTGAGAAATATAATGTAGCAAAGCTGTTGTATTTATAACAGTCACAGGGCAGGGGTTGAAAACCAGCTGATGAATGTGCCATTTCTTAACTATATAAAGTTTTCATCTCAATAAAATGCAACATTAAATCACTGTCTTTATGGGCAAATGTGTAGCACTTGCATAAGGAGTTCTGCAGGGAATCGGATATGTGTGTTTAGACGTAGGTCGGATGTCCACATATAGGATATGTATCCGATTAAAATCCACATTTGGAAGTGGGCCAGATCAGATACAAAAAAATCTGATCTTGTGCAGATTTTTGTGTTTACACGTGTGCAACGAATTCCAATCTGTGTCAGATTCAAGCAAAAAAATCTGATTTTGCCACTGTGCCACTGTAGACATTGCTCTAATGTAAGAACATGTTCTACCAGGGTAAAAAAAAAAAACATATTTCAACAAACCCTTATACTTGAAGCACACCGTAGTTTATGTCGTTTCCTGCCCATAATTTGAGTACAAACCCATTGATTTATTGATATTACCTCAGTGATGCTGACAAAGTGCAGGCCAGAAACTAAAAGAACACTGCCTCCTCCTTCCATACATCCCCCAACCCCTGACCTCGAATGGCACGAGCCTCACATCTCAACACTCTTACGGTAAATGATCCCAGCCCTAAGGAAGAGGGAATGAGGATGGGGGTTGGGGGGAGGAAAGAATGGAAGAAACATGGCTTTATGGCACCGCCATCCTAATTTCCCCTCTCGCCGTCTCCTCTCAGATAGTGTGGTCTTAATTACGCAGCCGCCCAAAAACCCAAACAACATTAGTGCAGCATAAACTGACACTAATATATAACCTACAATGCTTTTCAATGCAGTCTCCACATTGACAGCAGCAGCTCAGTCATACGCCTCACGACAGCTATTCTGGATGAGGGAGGATGGGTTGAGTATGGGAAGGGAAGGGGCGGAACAGCCTCTCTGGTCTGGGGGAGTTCAGTGGATAAGCATGATCTGTCAAAGCCTCATAAACATGGGCAGACAAACGGTGTTCTCCCCCAAAAACATGGACATGTGCTTCATACGGTATCACTTTGACTTAAAGGCACAGAGATTTTTGAGCTTACTGAGTTATTAAGGTATGCAGGCCTCAGGTAAATCATTCAGAACCCCAAGAGAAGAAATGAAGAAGTTTATGTGGAAGTCGATTACAGCATCTGTAAGACTTATTTTGGCCTTTATTTACAGGACTGTAGAGAGCAAATCTGTTACCTTCTGTAACATGACATGAGTCTTCTTAAAGGGATAGTTCACCCAAAAATCTTTTCTTTAGTGGAACACAAAAGATGGTATTTTGAAAACTAATGAACATTTTGAAAGTTAATGAACAAACCAAATTAGACCCCACTGACTTGACTGAGATGTTTTTCAAAATATCTTTTTGGTGTCATTCCAGGTTTTGAAAGACATGAGGGTGAGTAAATGATGATTTTGAGGTGAACTATCCATTTAAAAATGGTTATAAATAAAATCCAACGCTTGGCAGAGTTAGTGACCTTGAGTTTCCAGACACCCAAACTATAACAGCAAGTTTTGTAATTGTTATAAACAATTTCTGCTGCAGAGTAAATCGCCAGCATCATGATGGGAGACACACTCGTCTGTAAGTTTACAAATTACATACAAGTATCCGTGAAGCATAAAGCCACTTTGTGAGAGGAAGTACACTGACAGTCACATTTGGCATTGATTATGGCAGCGTCCTCTTTTTCCTGTCACAAATTGTAACCATTGCTGACAAACAGTTGATCAGACATGGTTTAGATTTCAGCACACGTCCTCAAACATGAAAAACATGGGCTAAACGTCACAAAGCTGAATTCTATTATCTATTATTCTGTATTTTATAACTGTCCACCATAAGTCCAGGTGAATTGCCATTTGTGGCCTAATTTATTTCCACAAAGTTATTTTATATTCTAACATTTGTTTTATATTCTAACATTTGTTAGATATATTCTAACATAATGTTGCTGCTTTTACTGTATTTTTTTATCAAATAAATGCAGCCCTTGTAAGCATAAAAGTATTATCAAAAATATTTGTAAAAATCTTACCGACCCCAAAGTTTTTATAAAGACAAACTTTCTTCATTTGAATAACGTGCAGATGAATAAAGTTTTGTTTTTTGTTTTTAAATTGACTTTTTTAAAATTATAAATCTGTTGCTAATTTCATTAGCTGACATATCCTACTGTATGCTATGTATTACATGCTCCACCTGTCGAGGTACACACAGCCGCTGGTCATGTTGGGGTCATGACCCATGAAGCTTTTTAAGGGTCAAGGTCATAGGTTAGCAAGATGTCGTCCAGTTCATTGTCAGCCTCCACCTCGACCCCTGACTGCTAAGCTGCAAACGCAAGCCTTTCGCTACATCTAAAATGATCTGTTAATTTGGACTGCGACACATGCCACATAGTCAGACAATGAGAGACCACCTGTTATCTTTAAATACAACTCTTGTGTGGCCTCCGCTCATCTCTTTTCATAGGAGCAAATAAATTCAATTAGGAAGAGAGATATCCTGAGGCATGATGTCACTTGCTTTAGTCAGAGGGTCAGGGGCTCAGCGTGACCTTATTAAACTGTGGAAAGCTGTTATACGTTGGCTTCACCTCCATATACAAACACACACTTGCTTTGTAAGTTTGGGGTAAAACATCAAACTGATTTCAGTGTCATGTGAGTTCAGTGGTTGTGGTGAACTCAGGCAGGACACATGCGAATCAGGGAGGTCATGAGATTGCGCTTCATTTGAGCGTTACAAATGAAAACTGTGTGAAAAGTTAAAAGCAGAGAGAGACCGGGCAACTTACATTCATTAGAGAAGATTATGGGAACACAATGACGGTGACAAATGCTAAAGCATCTGATCAGAGCATGGATCTTGATCATGTGCTTTTCTGTGAAGAGAAATCACAGTGTACATAATTTGTTAAAAAGGAAATATGAATCTTTTTAGAATAAATCATTTTAATTCCATCTGTCTGAACAAGAGGAAGCATGTTGTTTGGAGAGTCAGTCTAGTTCAAAATACGGATAGAAAACATGCAGACAAATCATGAACAGGAAAAAGATGAACAAAGACAATACTGAAACTATCATTTTTTATATTATTGTGGCCTTTTTTCCTGTAGCTAGCTCATGAATAAAGGTTGAAGGAAAATGGAGGGGAAATGATTTGTAGTCATTTGTGGAGAAATCGAATCAGTTGAGTGAATGTGATCACAGGAAACAAAACATACGGTAAATTAACGCGTGCAGAAGGCTAGTGAATGATTCAGATCTTTTTAGTGAACTGATCGCAAAGATTCAACTCACTTGGATGAATCAAAATGCCTCAGTAGCTGAAACACGACCTGTTAAGCACAAACTGGAACGGTTTCTGTTTCGGAACATGCTTCACAACTCCTTGTTCAAGCTCTTCTTCTGTCCAGGCTGGGCTATTGCAATGCTCTCTTGGCAGGTCTTCCAGCAGTGTCAAATCAAACCTTTACAATTAATCCAGAACGCGGCAGCAGATCAATGCTATACTGAGCCGAAAGAAAGCATGTCACACCTCTGTTGATCAATTCGCACTGGCTTCCATAGTCTCGCATAAAATTCCAGGCAATTGTGTTTGCCGTACAAAACCACCACTGGCTTCTGCACCCCTTTATTAATTTCATTACTTCAGAGTTATGTGCTCTCTATAAGCTTGCATTCTGCAAGTGAACGTTGTTTTATTGTGCCATCCCAAAGAGGCACACTTTCACGGATTTTTAAATTAAATGTTCCCTCCTGGTGAATGACCTGCCCAACTCAATCTGAGCATCTGAGTCCTTGGCCATCTTCAAGAATCGGCTAAAAGCACATTTCTTCAATCTTTATTTGACCCTCTAAATCTAGCACTTTCTATTCTAATTCTATTCTTTATTTTTTTTTAAACGTGCCCCTTTTAGACTTGCACTCTATTTATTTACTTTAAAAAAGCTAACACTAGCTTGCTCTATTCTTTTTCTATTCTGTCTGTTTTCTTTTTATTTATTATATAATAATAAAAAAAACCTTTCTATGTGTACTGCGTTAAGCTAACTGAGACTTGTTACAGCACTTGCATATCATTGCTCTTTCGTTGAGTTTGATTGCTTCCATTGTCCTCATTTGTAAGTCGCGTTGGATAAAAGCGTCTGCTAAATGACTAAATGTAAATGTAATGTAATGTTTCTGAAAAGTTAGTGCCATATGTTTCAAGAATGGACAACATACAGGATAGCACTTGAGAAAGTGAAAGAAAGATGCTAACAAGAACTATTCCCCACATGTGACTGAATCCAGGAAAAAATACCTAAGGAAGAGTCAGATTTAAGCTCCGTAAGAAGAAAAACAAAACATCTGAGGCCTGAAATCAATTACGCGAACCCAGAGAGTGCAGACCAAAGTATGGAGCGAGCGGGTCGGTTCTACATCATTTTCCTATCTCATGTAGCTAATGACTCAGGTCTTATCACCACCGCATGACGGAGCCCCATGAAAGATGGAAATCATTTCAAACCACATCCCTTGACCTTGTTCCAACGATTTCACCACAAAAAAGAAAAATGTCTACCAACCAACATTTGAGATACATACCCACTTCATTCCTGGCATTCCTCTCAGCGTTTCTACTACATCAACACAAATTCAAGTTTTCTAGAAGTCATGGGACCACCTACTGTAACCTGTGAGGTCAGTTCAAGCGCTGGTCATTGAGTTGCAAGTGTGTATAAGAGGCTTCCAGGCATTGTGCATTGTTTCTCTGCTCCTTGACTGTGGCAGAAATTACTTTAATACGTGTAAATATGAAGTTCAGCACAATTTCACAACCAGAGCCCTGCTTTTGCGAAGTCCCTTTGATGTGGGCTTACAACAGACGTACTGCACAGAACAGCTTAATGATAAAGAATAAGTCCTATAATATAAAAATATAACCGTTTACTATAAAAGTAATGCGAACTTGTTCGGGTTTTAATATACTTACTATTAATATAATATGATATAATAGACTATATATAATGCATAACTCTGTATCCGGGCTGTCAATGTAGCACAACATACTTTTCAGACCTTTGATGATATTCAGAAACCTATAATAAATAATTATATAATTCATGTATATATATTATACATTCATTCAAAATATTACAACAAAATACAGTCAAAATCATATTAATATTTAGTAAAAAAATATATATGATTAATTTAAAGGTACCAATTTACCAATACACAGAAATAAACAACAATATATTACTAAAACATGGTGATACGTAGAAAATGCCACATAGTGACTTTGATGAACATTTTAAATTGATTATGCAAATTAGCTTGGGAAGTGATTCACTGAAACGGACAGATTGAATTGATTCATAAAAATGAATTGAACTTACCAACTCTAACGCTGTTTGTGATATTAACGATTCTTATATTCACAATGTTTATTATTTTTATATAAATAGCCCAGATTTAATATTTACTGATGTTCATGTTGGTTGTATAGTGAAGGAAGTTAAAAAGCACAGAGGGTGAACGAATCCATACTTTAACAAGGTTGACAGAAAGGTCATAGGCACAAATGCTGTTCAGAATTCACTTATACAATGCACATTTAGAGAGAGAGGAAGAAAGAAATAGAGAAAGAAGGAGGGAAGGGGGGAAATAGGAGAAAAAAAGGTGATTAGAAGGCAGAAACAGGGGGAAGGGAAAGAGAGAAAGCACCTCCCTTGAGAGTCCTGCTTAGTGTTAAGGCCTTGAAAAACACTTGAGCAGAACCTCACCGATCTGTCTAATGGAAGCCATATTGAATTAGGCCAGTGTGAACACACACAGCAGATTGTAGAAGGTGACTCATGCACACTTTCATGACCACAGAAATCACAATAAATGCTGGCCAATTTGATAGCTGACAACTGTGTAAGCCGCCAAAATCCAAGGTTAAAGTGACATATTTCTCTCAGTCAAACAATAACTAGATTTTGGCTTTGTAAGGGCGCAGTATAGTTCGCTTAACTTGATTTACACTGCATTGACCGATCAAGACCTCTGTGAGTGTGGAAATAGAGAAACCAAGCTTACTGATCATCATATACAACCGTATATCATTGAAACAACGATTTAAAGGGTTAAAATCCCAGTCAGGGTCCCAATGGAGATGTATGAATATATGAATCAATGATCAGGACCCCGGGGAATGTGGATTAATGGAGGAAAGATTGTTTGGGGAGCAAAGAGAAATGGAGCGAGAGAGATGAAGAGATGGAAGATCTCTTGAAACAACGTCAAAACAATAAGACATTCCTTTTTACACTAGTAAAGCTCTGTGTTAATGTATTACACTGATGGTGGAACAGGACATTATTTATTTACATGAACTATCATGTACCAGAAAGGAGTTACAGAGAGAGTTATGGAATCAGAGATGGTACAGAAGAAAGAAATAGCTGCAGTTTATTCAGATCACATTCCAAGCAGGTTACTGTTCCCTATACGATAAAAAAAAAAGATTTCCCATGAGAAACAGGCCTCAATAATCTCATAAATTTCCCGCTAGAGGTTCAGAAGAGATCTTGATAATGACTCATACTGTTCTCACATTTGTATAAACACCAGTTTGTTGTCAAAGTCAGAAAAATCAGTACAAACTCAAACATTTCTCATTAAAATCTCCCAACATAGATAACACCTCCCTTTTAAAGTCCAGATCTTTACATGATTCAAATGACACCAAAATGACGTACACTGAAAAACAGCTTTTTAATTTTAAAACAGGTACAACCGCAGAAAACTATATTTCTTGTCCTGCAATCATTTAACAAATGTAAAATGTAAAAATTAAATGGATGATGGATGGACATGGGTAAAATGTTACAATGTTTATTTTATTCTACATTTATTTTTTAACGTGATATTTTATTCTATTTTAATTTTATTTCATTTTAATTTTAAATGTTATGTTCATTTATATTTTAATTTAATTAATTTGGTTTTATAATATTAATATTACATTTTATTTTACATTTTGATTGTTTTTATATTATTTACATTTTCATTAAGGTGTATTTTATATTATTAATTAATAAGATTTTTTTGCTATGTATATTATTTTTATTTAAGCTTGTAAGGTTCATAACAATTTTGCTGTTGTTTTATTTCAAACAACAGGTTGGTCAAATAGAATTAATAAAGTGCACTGATCATTTGAGTATTTTATTAACTCAAATATATTTCACATAACCGACCATTAAACAAAATTCTGCCAATTTACTGTGTATCTCCATACACATTGTTATAGCTATACACTCTTACTGTATGTCAACTATTGATTCATTCATGTCTATATTTAGGAGAAACATCTGATACTCAAAACTGAATTAAATCCCCTGAGCTTTGAACAAACAACCTTTGAGCAATAAAATCACTCTCTCGCTCTACACGCAGTCAATTTTATAGAGTAATTGAAGTCATTACCTCTCTGGCTATAAATTATAATTAAATCTGAGCATTTAGACCCCCAACCCCCCCAAACACACACATGCTCCCCAATCAATCCCCACCTCCTCACACATGTGCCTCTCTCAAAGGAGGGTTTTGGGGAGAATTCAAACTTGTAAAGCACCTGTTACCTCAGGGGTGCCCTGTTGTTGTGAAAGGACTTCCGAGGAGCTTAGCAGGGGCACACAAACCAAAATAAAGCTGTCAGCGAATCCCTGCTGTCCGGATGTAACCGTTACAGCCTCACTGTCTAAGACTATGCACCAGCCAAGTCACGGCCTCTGGACACGGACGGACCATGATGGTTTACACCCCACGCTCAGCAGATAATTAAGTCTCTCCTTTGTGGAAAACAGGTCATAAATTATCAGAGTGGTACAGCATTTCCTGCACACCCATATGCATCCATAACAAAACCTACAAGAAGTTCATGCATATAAATCGCTTGCAGTCACAGACACACACCCTCCCACACACACACACACAAACATCCTCCAGACAGCGCACACAAGCTTGGTCCCACTTGCACTCTATTTTCTTCACTTTTGGCTACCTAAAGCTCTGGGAATGGCCAAGAAAAATAAGCCGGCTGAGCGCAAGATAGCGCACAGGTCAAAGGTCATGAGGCTCCAGCTGGGACGTAGAGAGTCGGGCCAAGAGCGGAGCGAGGGAGAGATGAGTAACATGCATGCACAAGCACACGTGTGTTTGTATGTGCGTGCGGGTGCGAGAAACATCCGAGGGAACGTTTAAATCAAGACCTTGTCCTCGAGAATCGCTCGACCTTAAAGTGCACTGATCCAAGTTGTGCCTGCATTTTAGAAGAAGAAATTAAAATGACATATTTTATGGTTATTAGAAAACATTACCAGAGGAAGCTTTTATCTGACCAGTGTTTGACATCAGTCTAATTGGAATCGTCCCCTGAGGACCAAACCACAAAACGTTGCCTCCACTGCCAACTCTTATTACCAAACAAATGGGTTTACAGCAAACGCTAAAACAACCACAGAGAAATTAGTGCATATCTGTATATTACAGAAGTTTCCTTTTTCAATGCATTTGGTTAAGATATTTTTTTTTTTTTTAAATATGATTAATATGTTAATGTTGTCTGTAAATATAAAATAAAATGTTTGATAAAAAACTAATTATAATACAAGGTTACACTTTATTTTAAGGTGTCCTTGTTACAGTGTAATTATACTAGGGCTGCCCCCTAATAGTCGGCTAATGGTTAGTCGGCTAGAAAAGGCATATTTTATTAGTTGCAGGGGGAAAAAATCCACAGGCAAAGTCACGCAGTCCATGACGGACAGATATTGTTAACGGCTAGTCTATAGCAATACAGTACATCGGGCAGTACATCCAAACGCTCGCCTATCAATCATCGACCTCAAATTTGACTTATCATCTGAAATATGTAAGTATTAGCAACTTTCCATGGCCACTCAATCTAATGTTAATCTAGAAATATGTGAGCTGTTCAAGTGTCTGTGCGGAGTGTGCTAGCTGAACAGTAGCGCGCTCGCTGCAGGACAGATGAAGGCGCCGGAGCGGTCATTTGCTCTTTAAATAGCTGCTCCGCCATTTTTGCTCATACAGCTAAGAGTAATACATCTTTCAAATCTGTAAAAACTCTGCTTATTTGTGTGCACTCACAATAACAACAAAACACGCTTTTGTAAAATAATGGGGACAAGCAAGCCAGGATTCGATTTGCAGTCTTCGGTTGTCTCAGAATTAAAAATATATCTATAGACGAGTGAAATGTTCTACCCGCCGATCAAATAACCGCAATTCAAATAAAACAATATCAGATTATGTGATCTGTGATGAAACATTCATACAGGCCGCATCCAATATTGTGGAGATGACGAGTACACAGTGGTGCAGACTTCATCAAAGACTTAAGCCGAAAACAAAAAAACACTAAGTTTATCAATTATTAAATGTTAATGCGGGCTCCTACTGGTTTTTCCCTGACCCATTCATAACTCCACATTATTATGCGGGGCACTGTGGCAAGCTTATGCGTGTGTGAGCGCATATTAGGCTAGGTTGGCAATTAAAGGCTCAGTATTTGATTTAAATGTTTATTCATAACCGGCAGCGTAGTCGACTAATGCTTAAAATTAACGGCACCTACTAGTAGACCAGAAAAAAATCCTTAACGGGATAGCACTAATTATACATTTAAGTATTGAGTAATGTTAATTAACTACATGTACATACTATATGGTTAGGGTTTGGATAGTTGTTTAGGTTACTGACGTAATATGCATAATTTATTGTTCAAATTATAATAGTAAGTACATGTAAGTGTAAACAGGTCACTGAAAATAAAGTGTTACCACAAATACATATGAAAAAAGTTTACAAAATATATGGATAACATATTTATTATTTAATAAATAATTATTTCACCAAACACACACTACGTATATATATTGCAATACAAGTATGTATAAAGTAAATATTCAATATATTTTAAAAAGGTGCATACATTCAATAATGCATTAAATTAAAAAATATTAAAAAAGAAAGAAATGTAAAAAATAATTTATGCATTACATTAAAATTACTGTTAAAAATATGTTTTCCATCACTGAAATTAGATTTTAAATCGTTTTATGAATATACAATTTCTTTTTTCTTTACATAATGGAAAGTTTTCATTAGATTCACACACGAAGGAAGAAGGACAAGGATGTGGAGTAGGAGAGAAAAGTGGAGCGCCTAAATTCGTACAGCTGTAGGACCGTCTATAAAGTCAGTGTCTCATAAAAGAGATGAGGAGCATGACATCATCATGACCTCAATTAGAAAAGATGCCTTGGAGGCTTTCACGCTGTCTGTTTCCTTACATTTATGATTAACTCCAAAGATACCATCTCAGTACATCACACCCACAATTCTGCACCAATAAACCTCTCACATATTTGAAATTGCCTCTTGCCATTTAACTGCCATATTTGTGGTATGACAGGCAGGAATATCTGCCGCTATAAGTACCACTGTTTCGATTAAAGCTGTCCTTCCAGCCCCTGCTCTCATCAGCGTTAGTACTGCCTGTGTCCTTTCCAATAGAAATGAAACCCTCTTCATGCTCAAGTCTCTCTTCACACAAAACTACATTATCTCAGAATTAATCCTTTCCCAAAACTGTTGCTTTATGAGTCCCATTATAACAAAACACATCTGTACAACACTGCAAACAGAGCCAACCGTCACATCAAACCATGTAGACATAACAGGGACCCCTCTGCAGTCACCTCCCGGGACGGGACCCACGCTGGGTGGATGTTCGTTTCTCACACCTGCTGGGTCCCCACAGCCAGTTTAATCGAACCCGTTACTACAGATCCATCACTGACACACACAGAGGAGATGACGTGTGAGCGAGGTAGGAGATCGACACTCTCTCTCACATTCCCACACATGGGAGGCAAACAAGCAGTTAAGGAGTGTGTTCTGGAAAAATGAGAGAGAGTAGTTGTGTGTGCCAATATAAGCCGAGGAGGATGAGATTATCTTTGAATCACTGTGCCTCTGGGCCTCTGAGCTGCCAACAAAATAAAAGACTTCTAGTCAGGGTGCAAAGCTCTCATCATCACATGATATGTGCGGTCAAACAGGGCTAGCAGGAAGGTGATTAGCTGATCAAAGTCCTCTAAAGTGGATTTGGGTTTCAGGGTGGGCTCTGAACAGATCAGCTGGACCTTTTAGTGCAACACTTTAGTATTTAGGAGGGCTGTCTGGAGGTGTTTACCACTGTGGACAAATAGATGAAAGAGTTACTCTTTAAAGGATGACTATATGCGCAAAAAAAAAAAAAACTTTACAAGCAAAAAATAAGAGAATGAGAGCTTATTATTAGAATAGAGCTTACAATTTATATTATTATTATTGTAAACACAAAAACACAACACACACACACACACCCACACATAATTATACTATTATTATAATAATACTTCTTACTTTACTAATTATTAGAATCTGCAAATGGGTTTTGCTTGTTTGTAATTTTTTTCTGTGAAGAATGATTGATAATCTTTGTTTTGAGAAAATAGATGTACAGCATTTTTTAACCAGTTTTAAACTGTATTTTACAGCAAAATCAAGCAACGCAAAAAACTAATAGACAATTAGTACTATGTTTACAAGTACAAACCAACTAACTAATAAATTAGTAGATTCACTAATAATATAAGTATAGTATAACACAGGATTATTATATTATTAATACTACTAATAATTAGTAATCTGCAAAAGTGTTTCTGTTTAATAACAAAAAATCTTTTCTTGATAAAATATTCTTCTATCTATGCAGGTCTCTCAGGCCAGTATCTTAATCTTTTTTAAAAAGAGATTCATAACCCGAAATCAAGGCAAAAATCATGATTAAGAAAATTATGATTTTTTTGTGTAGTTCACAGTAACAACAATGACCTGTGCTATAGTTTTTTTACATACTCTGCAGTTCAAGATACATTAATAAATATATATTTATTTATCTCCATGTGTTCTTATCCAGTGATATACTGTACATATTACATTTGTTTCATGTTTCTTAAATCTTGCTGCAAAACAAAATAAAAGTGTTGCAAAAAAGCATAACAGAATCTGCACTCACAGGCCAAATCCTCTGCCAATATATAGGCCAAGTACAAATAAACAGAGCGATAAGAATTGACTCCGGTGGTATTGTTCAAAAACTGCATGTTATGACTGTTTGGTTCTGAGTTCCGTCTGCGAAAACAAAGCTACTGTGACTGGGAACAGCTCTGCATCTCCTTAATATTTTGCTTAAAAGCACAAGACAAAGCAGCATGTTTCAAATGAACGCTTCCTTCCATGAGTCTCTGTTCCGTACGTTCAGTGAACCTCTTTTCCTGTCCCAGGAAAACTCCCGGAATTGAAAGTTCCATCTGCCCCTTCATTGACTCCAAAGCTGCACGTATTTCCAGCCTAGGATGACCCTTTGGGAGTGTCTGTGAGTGTCGGTCAGCATGTTCATACCTCACAGCCGTGAATTCCACTTGGATGATTTAATTCATAATCAAGCTAATGTATATAACAAGTTTTTTCTCTTCTGATTCAGGAAGAATGGTTGTCCTCTCCAAAACATAACCCACTCCAGTCTGTAATACCTCTCTGAAATGTTACTGACCTCTACAAGGACATTACTGCAAGCCACTTCTTTACATTCTCTCTCTGTCTCCTGCCATCTCTCTTTTTCCTACAGAGTTCCCAGATAAGAGACAGAGATCCTCTAATCAAGCTTAGCTGGCAGTCCATTGCGGGGTCATGTTCAGCTCAGCTCAGCACTGGGTGTGAGATAAAAGGCAGAGAAAACGCATGTGAGCAAGAAAAGTCGTGATGAGACACCCTAACGTTCTTTCTTCTTTCTGCTTTAGTACTGATGCGATCAGGTTTTGAAATTAACACCCGCCATCCCGCCAAATGCGGGTAAAAATCAGCTGTGGCGGGTAACGCTGTCAAATCACTAGCCAATTTGGCAAGTTACTTTTCATAAATGATGTTCAGACATTAATTTCTTGGGCAAGTTCATTTAAGCCAAATCTGCGCATATTTAGTGCAAATACTGAACTCGTGAGTCATCATGATATATTAAATACAGCCTAATTGCGCAGCATCTTATCTAGCTTACTTGAACATACCCAGCGCAAAACACGGCGCGTGGGTTTCTTTGGACAGAACGATTGGAAGATTAGCGACACTCCACGTGTCTAAAACAGAGAGGGGACAGCGAAGCGGCGCGTAGGCAGCTTCACAGCTGTACGGACCCCCCCGATTCCCGGAGCTTGGCAATGTCGTGAGACGCGGATAGTAGGATGCCGGTCACGGAGGCGACGCATAGGTGTTAATGCTCAAGAGGAGAGGTGGATGAGGCAACGTGCCAGACATGCCCAATCCAGACCAGTAAACTAGAATGCATTGTTCTATTTATGACGCACTGACACAAAGTTCAAGTGATTTGCAACGTCTGCTTTGTCACATCCAGTGTAGACTGCCACAAGCTGTTGGTTTATTTTGGTAATTTTATTTTAGTTGGCAAGTAAGTTCGACAAGGATGGCCGCGGATCAACACTTAAAAGTAAGAATACAGTGAGACGAGACACGAAAATATGCATTGGTGAAGTTGCGGGAGGAAACTGATGCGATGTAGTCACACGCTATATACACAAGCTACTGACTTCATGAAGGAGCTGAACACTTTGTGGGTGAATGCACATGACTAAGTACACATATGTGAACACCGGGCTAGGGAATGTGACAAAGGTGGTTGCCACAGGGCCACATATATGATTGGATCATTTGATACAATAACCTGAATACTTATGAGAAAGCCAGACTGATCAGTTGAAGTCAAATCACTCTGACATTGTTAATGCATTAGGAAGTATGAAGCAAATACAATGCGACAACCATTTTCTACACCAAAATTTTATCTAGATAATGTTATGGAATGTTAATGTCAGGTTTGTCCCCAGTATATAATAATGTTAATTTGTGGTATGTACTTGCATAGAAAATTAAACATGAACCTACATTCATTTATTAAATTTGGCTTTGCTTTTTTTTTTAGTTTTCATTTTAATTTTAGTTTACATTTAATTTTTATGTCCTTTTGTCTTTTCTATTTCACTGTATACTGTATGTATTTCCATTTTAGTTGCCGTATGTTAGTATTTCAAATTTAACTTATTTTATTTCAGTTACTTGTCAAGGCAACATTTCTCATTTCCATTCAAATTTTTCATCTAATATTTATAGAAGTGTTTATATTGATCATATTTGTATTTATTTGATATTTTACTTTATTTCAATAAACGAAAAAAAAAACTGAACATAAAACAAAAGTAAAAAAAATATTATAAAGTCACACTTTATTATAAAGTTCCAATTCTTGCTATTAACAAAACCATGAAAAGGAAAGACTGGACTTTGCCACCATAAATCTATCTAGATTCTAATAATTAGTAAGGTAGTTGTTAAGTTTAGGTATTGGGTAGGATTAGGGATGTAGAATATGGTCATGCAGAATATGTGCTTTTTCAAAATAGAATGTACACATTTAAACAGCCAACATGTTAATAATAGGCATGCTAATAAGCAACTAGTTAGTGAGAATTGTTCCTATACTAAAGTGTTACCTTCCTGTTATATTTTGTCAACAAAGCCTTTAAATTAAAATCAATTACTTTTCATAACAATGTATTTTGCTTGTTTCTTCATTATTGTTCATGAAACAAAGAAAAAACTCCTTATCAAGGGTAATGGAACTCTTTCCAATTAATCACAATTTTTTTACTAGCAAAACTGGTTAAGTCGTCTTAACTCTGACTATCAGCCATGTACACAGGTGCAGAGATTACCAATTTGAAGGATGAAGTTACCCAGAACATCTTTAAAACCCCAGAGCTTTATAGTTTATGAAATTGAAGATGCACAGCTTCATACCAACCAGTTAAGGAGTCTGACCTGTTGACCTCTGGAGCAGGGTGACAACAAGAATGCACGTTTAACTAATGTCCTGGGATTGACAGAACATGAGGGGGCCAAAACACCTCCATCCTTTGAAGAAAACAAATGTGAGCACACATATCAATCTCAATATCTCAATATCAATCGCCCAAAATGATATATCTCAACAGTATTATAACTCTGAATGACACGTTCAGCTAGTTCTCACGTTGCTACGGTCAAATAAAACAATGTTGAGGAAATAGGTGCCAACTTCTGTGAACTTCACAACTTTTTATATTTACTGCAGTGGATGTGAGATTGAGGAGACTGACGTTTATGGAGACTGGGGGGTGTGGAGGGGTGGCTTCACCATCTCTCTCCACAGAGCCGGACTAGCACGGGATGAAGAAACAACACAGCCTTGTAAATTTCTACCTTAAACACTTGGTTCCCTGCAGGCCTATTCTAAACCGGGCCGTCAGATTGGGTTAGCCACCAAATCCAGAGCGCACAATGGCCTCAGTGTGCATGAGGTTAGTTAATACCCCAGCCATCTTCTCTCTCTAAACACATACTATAAAGCTTTTTTACTGTCTTTTGCACATATCGACACGGCTCTGCCTTTAAACGGTCTCTGCGATCAAATATAACTATCAAACAAATCGTGTTTCTTTTGTAAATGTCACATTAGTTGGGCTGCTTAAGCTAACTAGTTACAGAATTACCTGTTGAACACACAAAATACACTCTCTTGTAAATTTTTAGTGAATAAAATGTTGTTACTGACGGAAAAATTTGACTGAAATGCTGTAGTTCTTGTATCTCGTTAGAATTTTCATGCATTAAAAACGAACCAACCATATGGCACATTAAAACCAATAGAATTCTGCAGTTTTAACGTCAAACCTGGCTTGATGCAGCATATTTGAATATGGAAAGAGGATGATATTTTCATTAAATAATGACTAAAATATTATTCACAAAATTGCAATTACATTTTTGGTGTTGTACCAAACATTTTTGACAAAGCACTATGGGAATAATTCTCTCGTAATGAGGCACAATATTCTTGCCAGGCCCAGTCCGTTATCAACTTGTGTTGTAGATGAACAGTCAAGGTATAAACAGATCAACACAGCAAGTTTGTTTAAGCTCATGTGTAGCCTTGGCCAAGCAACTCTCTGACCTCTCCTTATCTGAGACAGAATCACAGTCTTAAGTTATTCATCATTCTCTCATGGAACAATAAACAAATCCATGGTCCAATTTTTGCAAAAGTCCAAAAAATTCTACCCTACAAACGTCACTCGAACAACTTGGAGCGAACAACTTTACATGTTTGGCACAGCTCATTATGTTCCTAACAATTAGAAAAGAATATTTGTAAGTTTAAATCAAATGAGAGCTTTTGGAGGCACTGGGTTCATTTCGTGGCAACAAATGACATTTTTCAAGCTTTTATTTGCTAGATCTTGAAACTTTTACGTTCAATAGTCAGTAAAGAGTAAAGAGTTAGTCATATCCATAAAGCAGTTAAATTTCGCTGTAAAAAAACAACTAAGCAGTCCTCTGTGTATTTACTTTTATAGAGAAAAACGAGCATGTTTACCCAGAATTCAGACAACAAAATTGAAAATGAGTAACACTTATATAGGGAATAGACAGTGATTTTGGACACTACAGAACAGTTAAGCGATTTGTCGTGTTGGCACAAGCAAGAATCATGACGTTTGAGGGCAGCAACAGTGCCAGTTTGTCCACCCAGTTGTTAAGTGTGAGTCATTGCCCATGTGTGTCAGAGTTTCACTTATCACTCTCGAGTGTTTTACCAGGACCTGTGGAGCGCGATTGTGAGAGTCCTGGAGGAATGTGGGGGCGCCAGGCGACATTCTCCCATTTCCGTCCCAGTGTATATATCTACCTCTTCTACCACCTCTCTTTTCCTGTCTGTCTGGACAAAAGGTATACCCAAAACACAAAACACACACACACCACACACACAACACACACACACACAAAACACACACAACACACACACACACACACACAAACTCCTTCCAGCTCAACATAAGCAGAATCAGACACTGCCCTGAACACAGCCTGAGATGTTTGTTTATTCTGTAGATGTTTTTTCTTGGCCTGTGAATATTAACGGACCATGTTTATCTCCCCTGAAAAAAGTAGGTTTCATATTTTATCCAGAAACCACACATAATAATGTTAAAATAAAACATTAAACATTAAATAACAACTAATATAAGTGAACATTGGATCAACACGTGGTTTAAAGGGATAGTTCACCCAAAAATGACAATTCTTTCATTAATTTCCCACCCTTATGTCGTTCCAAACCTGTAAGACCTTCGTTCATCTTCAGAACACAATTTAAGATATTTTTGATTAAATTCGAGAGCTTTCTGACCCTCCAAAGACAGCGACACAACTGACATGTTGAAGGCCCAGAAAGGTAGTAAGGACATCGTTAAAATAGTTCAAGTGACATCTGTGGTTCAACCTTAATTTTACGAAACTACGAGAATACTTTTTGTGCGCAGAGAATACAAAATTAACAACTTTATTCAACAATTCTTCTCTTCTGTGTCAGTCTTCGACATGCGTTCACAAGAGTACCAAGACACATGCATGTGGTGCTACTCGGTTTTCATCAAAAATATTTTAATTTGTGTTCCGAAGATTCGGAAGGTCTTACAAGTTTGGAACGGCATGAAGGTGGGTAATTGATTACAGAATTTTCATTTTTGGGTGAACTATACCTTTAATATTCACAGATGCTAGTCCATATTTGCATTTGATTTAAGTGTACTGACCTCCTTTTGATTTATTCAAAATTTCCCAAATTCTGTGTTCGCAATATTCTGTCATTCCACATTATACAGTAAATTCCTTTTTTATGACTTGATTCCATGATTCCATCCACGTTTTCTGCATTACGGAAATCATAGGGCCCTAAAAATTTGTTTACCACCTGGTGTGAATTCACCCATGAGTCTTAGATTTAAAAAAAAAATGTTATGGGTTAATAATATATGTGTGTATTCCTCTTTAAAGCAACATCTAAGTAACAAGTAATTCAGAAAAATATGTGCTACTTCACAAACGTTGAAGAAAGGAAAAAATGCAACCTTGGAGGAAATTCTGTAATAAACGAGGAAAAGGCATCTATTGTTGGTAGAGAGAGAACGGAAACTTTGATAATGCGATACTGGCTTAATTTGCAGCACCCAGGCTGTTTTCTATCTTTCAAGGTTCTTCAGGGCTCTAACCATCGTGAGAAGACATTAACTTTGCACTGATATCTTCACAAAAATCTATTTTTAATAACCGGTAGGTTAAACTATCTCATAATGCGACAAGCTTTCTTTTTTCATTTTGTCATCTCATCCTGGCAGTGGAGAACATCTGCTGTTTTGCTGTTCTAACGGCGCAGATGGCAAAATCATTGTTGTAATGCTGTAGTTAATATAGCTCACATTACGTTTGGCTCCGTACAAATATCAATTTAACAATGCGGAAACACTGAGCTCATGTGTTACAAACACAATAAACTTCAGAGGAAAATGAACATTACCTGAGTGGCAAACTGTCAACGTTGGTTGCCATACAAAAGACATGTGTCATAAAACAGAAGAAACAATGTGTCCAGACATCAGTTTTCCTCATAACTCGGTATTACAAGAACATAACAAATATCAATGTTTCGTAGTTCATTGCTATAAAAATAATCACAATACACGCCAACCATGGCTCAATATGTTTGAGATTATACTGTGTCAAAGCTTTATTCACCTAAAAAGTCTCAAACAGATACTAATGGAGGTTTTTCATGCTTATTTTAAAGCAAAATACTTTTTGATAAAAGCTTTTTAGGATCAATGCTGTTTGAGTAGGCTAAATGTTAGCATACGTGCTAACAACCCACGGCTCACAGAGTAAACAATGAAATACAAGCCAAGGATAATTTATCTTTTAAGACTATATTCAAATTGTCTTAACCCACAATGATCTTTTCATATCTAATTTCACACATAATTAGATTCACAGAGTAGACGTGAATCTTCACTAAACGTGCAAATTATTTTACAATCTTCTGCTTCAGACTACAGCATAAAAGCAACATGTAATCGGTGTAACTAGTGTTTTGTGTGGGTGAAGGGACGTTTTATACAGCACGGCTGTTCTCTTCTGGGTTTGGCATATTCTGGTTTCTTCCATGTGAGCTTGCCAAGTGCTCAGGCAGTTACTACTATGAATGGGCGTCATTTCGATTGGATAAGCCACTAGGATAGACATGAATGAGTCAGAGATGATTACTAAACACCGGAAAATCCAAAAACAATAAGTAATATGTAATGGCAAACTAAAAATCTGTCATTTTGATTTCTTGATAGAGTGTAAATATGATATTGAGGACGGTGCTTATGTGTCAGTGTTGGCCTTCGCCAGTTTCTCTGAGATGATTGATAGTTATGATTTCAGTAACTTGTTTTGACTACATCCATGTGAGAAGGTTGGCAAATAAACCACACTGCTTTGAATGACAGGAACTGTCTCTAAACATCAAATAACAGACACGAAACCACAAATAAACAAAGAATGCTGTCTGTTTTCTTTGTCTCCATGTTTGATTGCAACAAAGAAGTTATAATTGCTACCTGAAATGAAATCTAAATCTTATCAAATTTTAATTTTCTCCTCAGTGTTTCTCAATGTATTTTGAAGTAGCATCCAGCCATGTGTCATAAAATGTTAAATATGTCTGTAATCAGTGCAACATGTGGCAATGCAGTTCACTGAGCAAGTTATAACAGCACTGGGATTATTAGCTTTTAATGTGTTTTTGCAATTGTGAATACCAAAAACTTCATAGCTTCACAAAGATTTTAAGTGGAAATAATTGGGAAAAGTGCTTTTGTAGGTCTATTAAAGAGGCATTAAAATAATCAGTAAACCACAAACAAATTTGAACATTGATATATATTTTTTTAAAGACTAAGCAATAAACGATGATGATTATAACACACTACCATTCAAAAGTTTGAGGTTCATATATATTTTTGTACAAGAAATTAATACTTTTTTACTCAGCAATGACACATGAAATTAATCAAAAGTGAGAGTAAAGACATTTATAATGTTACAAACATTTTTTTTAAATTGCTGTTCTTTTGTACTTTTAAAGAATCCTGAAAGTATCACATGCAGTTTCCACAACATTTTTGTTGATAATATGTTGATAATAATAAGAAATGCTTCTTTACCAGAAAATCAGCATACTGTATATGATTTCTGAAGGATCATGTGACACTGAAGACTGGAGTAATGGCTGCTAAAAGCCTTTACATTTCAACTTTTGAACAATAGTGTGTGTGTGTTAAAGAGGTCATATGATCCAATTTCAAGTTTTCCTTTCTCTTTGGAGTGTTACAAGCTGTTCGTGCATAGATAAGATCCCTAAAGTTGCAATGACTAAAGTCTCAAACCCAAAGAGATATTCTTTGTAAAAGACTTGTCCACGCCCTCCTAAAACGCCTAATTTAAACACGCCCCCCACATGTCTACGTCACTGTGTGGGAAGATTTGCATAACACCGCACAAATGTTCACACAAAGAAAGAAGGCGTAACTTTTATTCTAGCTGTAGTATTGTTGTTGCTGCCACCACCATATTGTGAAGATGCTGTGTGTTTCATTGCGAAAGCAAAAATACTTTGTTTTGCCTTCCAAAAGAGGATGATATCTGCTTCATCATGCCTAGAGCTGACCGTGCTGGTCGCTGAGGAAATACATCAACTTCGCGCTGTGGATCGCCGGATCGGCTTCACCGTGGATGAAGCGGAGTTCAGCCAGGGGTCGTCACATGTGGTTGTCGCAAGCCCGCCGGACGCTCCTTCGTCGAATCCGCCGACCGCTGCTCACTCAGCCCGCCGTGTGTGATGCTGTGTTTCGTTTTGAAAGCGAAACTACTTTGTTTGGCCCTCAAAAAGAGGACACAAATAGAAATCAGTGGTTAAGTTGTATTTACAACACTGTTCCAGAACAGTTCAACAAACTATCAGATGTCTGCCCAGCACATTTTATGGAGGACTGTTTCTTGATCCTGCATAGTAGCCTACAATGTGTCTGTGCACAAAGGCTGTTTCTATAAAGTGGGGCCGTTCCAACTTTGCAAGGACAGTCTGGCGCTTCTGACTCACAGCCTGTAAGTACGTTTTATATATTTAAAGAATTTGCCACTGATGATTCAAACGCGAGTTGTTAGCAGTGTAGAGTAGCGCTCGTTTGTCGTTTCTCCGATCACAAATGCAGACATGGTTTTATGTTTACGCGGCGCAATACGCAACGCAACGCGTAAAAACACAGTATAAGTCATTATAAAATAATTATGTCCCCACTGGATGCAACAAATGCCTCGTTTGTAATGGGTTTTATTGGTGTTGTCTCATCTCGCTAGGACACGGCATCACTGTATGGTAAGGTGCGTAACATTTTCGTCACACGCTTGAGGTATTCAGCCAATCACAACGCACTGGATAGCTGGCCAATCAGCGTACACCTCGCTTTTCAGAACGATGAGCTTTGTAAAAATCGACCAGTTTCAGAAAGGTGGGGCATAGAGGAGCAACAATAATGTACATTATGTGGAAAATAATGTGTTTTTTGAACCTTAAACCACATAAAACACATTGCATTACCCCAAATACACAAAATAATGTTCTTTTTAGCAATGTCATATGACCCCTTTAATGTGTGCCTTAACCTTGTTTTGTTGTATCTTTATATATAAGCCTACTTATATTTGGAAATACATCACTTTGCATAAGTAAAATATGTGTTGCGATACGAATTTCAAGTTGTCTTTAACTTTAAATTTTGAATTTGTTCAACTGGATTTTTTGGCTTTCAAAAACAGGAAAAGCACCATTGCTTCTTCCTGCCTAATTTCCTTAACCAGCCTCATTGTTCCTTTCCACTTGAGTTTGTGCACTTGATTCAAATCACTGAACCGAGCACTAAGCGGAGATGATCCAAAGACGATAATTTCAGTGTTGCGTCTATGCTGGCTGAGGAGAGCTGTTAGTACTGAAAAGCAGACAGGAGACCAAAAAAAGAGAAAAAAAAAACTTTGATAGTGAGGTAATTTTAGGTAATGGCTTCCAGAATGAGAGTTTTAGGTCACTGGAATGTTACAAAGAGATCTTCCAGTACTTGCACAGCCTTTCAATGTGACCTTAGGGTTCCCTTTACAGCACCTCAACAACTAATTTCTCTCTTTACGCTGCAGGGGTTGAAATCTGCTGGGTCATCAACCAGCGTAAGAGCAATAGGAAAAAGAATCTGACACAATTTATCAGTGGGAGTGATGTGAAATTGTAGTATAAGCAAAACTGATATGTATAAGGCATTCCTATACCTGCGGTGTCAAGAAGCCTACAGAGCCTGTTGATGTTTAAATGCATCTATCAGTGTGAAGGATTGAACTCTAGAATGTCATTACAAAGGAAGATTGTTTCACGCAGCATGACACATTCCAATCAATCTTGTTAGCTGAGGGTCAGCACTATTGGATTTATCAGTTGCTGGCGAGCAGAACGAATGCAGCACACTTGACCCTTTCACCCTCGGTTGGAGTACAAACTCGTACCTAATCACCAGCACATGGGGTTCGTACACCTCAAGAAGATTTCAAGCACGTAGGTATGAGAGGTTAATGCAAGCAGCTTGATGAGGAACATACTTGTTTTTGTGTGACAATAATCTCAAGAAAATCTGTCAAAATCATGTTTCGCATTGTGATTTTAATGACAATTAAGCACATTTACTCACCAAATACTCATTACAAAATACATTTCATTATAAATAAACATATTACATATAAAGAAAAAATAGTGCTGTCAAATTGATTAATCACAATTAACCGTATACAAAATAAAAGTTTTTGTTTACATAATATATGTGTGTACTGTGTACATTTATAAGTATATATAAATACTATATTTCTTAAATATATACCTGATTGTGTTATATTTATATATACATATAAATATCAACAATACAATCACATAATATGGCAACACAAACTTTTATTCGGGATGCGATTTTAATCGCAATTAATCGCTTCGACAGCCACTAAAAAATAGATACTATTTGTAAATGTCATAACATTTTGAGAAATATATTAAAAAATGAATTAAGATAAAAATATTTTAAAATAAAATAACATATAAAAAACTATTAAATTTAAAGCATTTATTAAATCTATCTATCTATCTATCAGAAAATGAATATCCTTTAGATTTTTAAGTGAAATATGACCTGGACACGTGGACATTCACCCACACATTGGAGAGATATACAGAAAATATTATGTTGTTTTGCTTGTTGCTGTCATAACACAAATGTCCTGTAAATTCTCATGACCTGCCTTTACTCCCGTCCAAATCATCTACTTCAAGTAGAATCCTCTTTCAGTAACAAGCATTTTGGACGTTCTCGACTCTTCAGAGATACACAACAGAATCAGATCTGCATTAGATCATCATGGCCTTCAAGTGAAATCACCCATACAAGAAGTTCACAGCAGACTGCTGTGAAGGCAAAGCTCATTATAGCAATTTCTTAAAACACCTTTGAATTCTCAAGACACAAAATCTATGGCCTCTTCAATGTTTCAGCGTTGGCTCAAGAAGAGCAATGAATTATTGAAGCGCTTGACTGAAACTGTACCCGGGGAGACTGTTACCCCCTGAGCGGTTACAGTAGAGATACCGTCAGCAGCATTATGTGCCGCCTCAGTGATGCTGAAGCCTGACTGCCCTGATAGTGGACAGATAAACCAACAAAACAGCATAACATTTCCCAAGAGGGAAGAGAATCTACGAGGTTAAACCATCAGAGTACTTTTCCAAACAGTTTATAGACTTGCTTATCCAAGCACGATGATAGGTGCAGCGATAAAGAGATGAATTTGTGTATTATAAACATTCACACATGATGATTAATACATACTTACAAATGAAGCCGTACACAGACTCAAGCACACTGCTGGACGTGTGAGCAGACGCAGAGCCTGCTGGGATGGTGTGTTAAAGAGTATAGTCTATTTGTTTAGCTCTTCGGGCTTCCAGAGAGTCTGCAGTTTGAGTATGTTTACCCTTCTGCTGATCTTATGTCCAGGCCTCCCCTTCGTGTAATGGTGTTGACATGGAGGGAGGGGAAATAACCTTCACAGGACTGAAAACACCCTAAGCGGTGTTTCTCAGAGGAGCGGAGATCAGGGTCAGTGGGTTTAGGCTGCATTTGAGAAATGGATGAGACAAATAAAGTCAGTGCTTTGTGTTACAGGTAACGGCAAGAGTCACGTCGCAGCTGGCGCTGAAAACACATCTGGCTTCCTTCAGATGGGATTCTGGGGGTTAAAGGGTGGATGTGGCGGCATACGAAAGCAGATCTTTGAAAAGGAGTGATTGAATGTATGACATCAGCCTGTAATGTGGTCAATATAGCCATAGATGGAAACTATAGACCAGTCAAATTCATCATTTCCATAGTGTAACATTCATAACAGTTCTCTACATTTGACAATTTGTGGTTTCTTTGTTTTCATGATGTTAAATGTGCCCTCAAATGACTTTCCAAGCAAACACCTCAGTCCAAAACCCACCGACGCAAACAACCCCCCGAAAAACAACAAACGCTATCCTCGTGTTACCTCGAGCGGCTGATCAAGTATGTGTTTTCGAAGTGCTAAATCAATGACATCAGCTCAGCACAGCTCTTCAGGTTTCTGCTGATGAGGTGCCTTCACAGAAGCAGTAAAACGAGGGGAAAAAAGGGCTTTTATAAGTGACGGGAACACTCAAGCTTGAACACGAGTCAGTGGACTGTGTATTTGTCCGAGAGGGGCTCTTTCCAGGAACAAAGAGGTTTAATCAATCAAATGGGTTTTAATTTTCCTCCCAGGCCCTGTCACACTCACACGAGATGTCTGAACTGTCAGCAGTCAAGGCCCGTTTCAAGGTGAGAAGCCAAAAAGACAATGAGGCCGTTGACTGGGTCGATTTCAAACTGTTAAACATTGAGAAATTAATAACACTACCTGTTTCCATCCAAGTTGCAAAAAAAAAGGAATAAGCAAAATAAAATATAATTAAATTAAATAAACTAAGTATATAAAATTACATAAATTTAACAAATACACAAAATTAATATATCACTGGTGTATCCATTCAAGTTGCAAAAAAACTAATATGACAAAATAAAAACTTTAAAAATATATAATTAGTAAATAAAAGATTAAATAAAATCAATCAGTGCAGTATATAACAGTATTACTAGTATTCACTAGCAAGCTTCCACCTAAACAGAACATGCAAATAAAGAAATAAATAATAAAATAAAACAGTGGCAAATTAGTACATCACTAGCTATGCTTCCACCCAAAAGGAATATGCAAAAAAAAAGAAAGAAAGAAAAATTATAAATTAAAATAGTATTATAGTTTAAAAGAATTAAAACAAAACAAATCATTTGCAAATAAAGCAGCATGTCGATCCCACGTGTTCACGAAAAAAATCATGACTTCTGGGAAAATTGAAGCAAAATAGAACTGGAAATAACTTTAGCTGTTTTATTAAACGCAATAAATTACAAGACACTTTGAGCTACATGTTTGTTATCGATTGGGCAGATGTCGAAATTGTTATTATTAAACTGAAAGACTTTCATTATGTCAAAAGAAAAGTGACTGCTGAATGCCATGACAGACACTAAACTAGCATAGCTTTGTAGGAAATCTGTGAAATGCTCAGTTATAGCAGTTTAGTGATCGCAAAAACAATCTGACCCACAGAATGTTGTGACTGACCAAGCATAATCAAGTATTCGAGCCAATAATAAGTCATAACCTACATCTCAGCATTTAGGGTACCATGGCTCTCAAAACATGAAGTTAGCAAAGACAGAACGATTGCTCTTGCTAACATTCTCACAGTGCATAATGTTAAAACCAGCAGGAAGACATTCTTTAGACACTAAAATGTATTCAGAGTAGCACCACAGACACCAAGGAACCCTTTTATGACCGTCCACATTAATTAAATTAAATCATTTCATGTGGGCCATAAACGTCTTGATTAATTTTCAGGGACTGCCCGATGATGCCGGCATTCACATGCTTCTGTCTCTCTCTACATCTGTTTGTTTAATTTTTACTTTGGTCTGTTTTTTGTTTTTTCTCGGCTCCACTCACTTACGGCTCAGCTGCGGCATTCCAGTTTACATTAGTCACAAAGTTATGACAGCTGAGCCCGACGCTGTTCCGTGTAAGACACGTCCAAGATTCATGGGTCCCAGCTCAAAGAGCAAAACCTTCGCTATGGGACGATAATGATGCCATACAGAGGATGAATTAAAAAAAGAGATGAGCGCTGCACATAATAGAAACAAGACAGCAATGGGTCACACCCACAACAAACCCACAACTCATATTTTGGGTTTCAAGACAGAGATCGCTTCCAGACGCCATCTTCACATGAACGCAGTCCATAAACAAGCAACAAAACCAGATTAATTTCAGACCAGGCTCGAGTTCCTTCTGCTATTCTCAGTTATGAAGCCCAGCCAAAACTGTTTGGCTAATTAGACGGCATTGTGCTGAAAGAATGGTACTTATTAGGATCAGCCATGTTAGAAGACATGTTAGCAGCAGGGATCATTTAAGAATGGCAACATCTGACCCTAGAACGTGCATAACTGTCATGCTAACTGAATAACTGAAAGGTTTTAAGCAGAAGAAGGCCTTTGGTGTTGATTCATGGCTAGGTATCATGATTGGTTCAAGTTAAATAGACTCTTTTGGCATAGTTTTGCATTCCTGAACTAACTTTCTGACCTCGAAATTGTGATTGTATAATTCGATCAGTAGGCAAGAGCCTAGTTGCTATCTCTCGACATTTGCCGACCTGAGAGGCGAAACACTTAACCCTAAAACAAACCCAAATCAGAAAAAAGGAATATGCAAAAATCAGGTTAAATTATATTACAAATAAAATCAAAAATTAACAAAATAAAAATATTAAATTAAATAGTATTTATTAAAAACAGTGGCGAATCAGTATATCTCTAGCTGTTTCCATTTGTTACACAAAAAAAAGAATATGCAAAAAATAAAAAACTAAATTAAATTACATTACTTACAACAACCAAAAAAATTTAATAAATATATAGAAAATAAATTCAACAGTGGAAAATAAAATATATAGAGATGTTTCCATCCAGTTGCAAATTTTTTTTAAACATTAAAAACAATATTTGGCAGCTGGTATGTAAAAACAGATCTTTTGGCATAGTTGGCATTCCTTGAACTCAATCTCTGACCTCAAACCTTTGACTCTTAAAACTGTGATCGAGGCAGGTAGCTTAGAGTTGCCATCTTCGCCTTTGCCGAATGGAGGCGAAACACTCTTAACCCTAACACAAAACATAAAAAAAACGAAAAAAGGAAAAGCAAAATTAAATTAAATGAAATTAGATAAAAAATTTAATTAAAATTAACAAAAAATATTAAATATATACTATTTTATTAAAAAAACCTTGACAAATCAGTAAGCACTAGCGTTCCATCTGTTACGACAAAAGTATTGCAAAAATAAAAAAACAAAAATATTAAATTAACGTTTTTTATTAAAAAAATGAAATAAATAATAAATAAAAAAAATAAAAAAATGTAATATAAACAATAAATTCAGCA
The DNA here is from genome assembly GCA_018155175.1 of Sinocyclocheilus anophthalmus. Taxonomy (NCBI): domain Eukaryota; kingdom Metazoa; phylum Chordata; class Actinopteri; order Cypriniformes; family Cyprinidae; genus Sinocyclocheilus; species Sinocyclocheilus anophthalmus. Next base: position 71,015 of record JADLZN010004446.1, read on the forward strand.
GTTAAAAATAAGCATATTACTAGTAGGGCTGGGACGCTAATCTGCTGATTCAATACTATCCCGATACTTGTGTGCCGATTCAATATATATTGCGATAATTGAGTATTGCGCTTATATAACTATTGCGATTCAATATTACATATTGTGATTTTTGTTTGCTTATTAAAGACTAGACAATGGAAAATACCTGATCACACCCTTAAAGAGACTGTAAATGAGTCATATTAACAAAAACAATGCATCACATCTTTCTGAACTTTTATTTCGGAAGCATACACATACACAGTGTATATACACAGTACCTTGAACCATGAAACTTTCAAGTATCAAAACCCTGAACTTGCACATGAATATAATAGTCAAATGTTCAACAAGATGAGTAGAAAAAATACTTTCTGAAATAAAATAAAGTGCTATGTTAAGTTGCATACCGTTCAGTTTTAGTCGTGTTTAGTCATATGTTTTCCCTGGTTGTTCGTCGATTGTGCTCCCTGTCAGATTTTGCTACATGGGCCTTACCTACCTCCTTTTAAACAGTGTGAAGTACAATTCGACAACGAAAAATGCTACCTGTAAAATTATGGTTTATTAATGTCTACATCTACCCCAACCCTAAACCTACACTTACAGTAATACAAATACAGTAATTATATGTTATATTCGCGACTGTGGCTAGAAGGGATACAGCTACAGGAAACCAACAATAACTAATTTTTTCTAGCTATTAGATTGTGTTTTATTACAGTCTACACCTACCCCAACCCTAAACCTAACCTTACAGTAATGCAGATACATTAAATATTGTGGTTCAGCATGAGAAACAACAATATGATTGCGCATGCGCAATAGGAACCTTGTTTAGGACAATCTGATGGGTAGGATAAAATGTCAGGACACCGGGAGTGTGTAAAATCCAAAGTGTTTCACACTTGAGATTCAAAACGTGAAGGTGCAGAAAGAATTCTGGAAGAGGTTTGATCCTCTGCCTCCGTCATGGTTTTGCTTTCTCGCGCCAGCTTGAAACGTATATGACTTCATCTAATGCAGCGGCACTGTGCATGCAGAACGATCGTTGTATGACATCAAAGCACCGCGAGAGCTACAGAGAACAGATGGCTCCACATGCTTTCGAATCGCTCTCGTGGTACTTTAATGTCATACGCTGATCGTCTGCGCGGTGCTGCTCCAAGTCGAACACACCTATACATTTCGCCCCCTGTTGGAATTAAAAAACTTCTCCCCACCACCTCTTAGGAAAAGTACAATAATTAAATATAAATTGATTCTGAGGTAAACCAATCGATTTTAAAAAGAATCACAATAGTTAGGTGAATCAATTTTTTCTCCCACCCCTAATTACTAGCTGTTTCCATCCAAGTTGCTAAAACAAAAAAACAAAAATATTTTGTGGCTATAAGTTTTACAGACTCTTCTGGCATTGTTTTGCATTCCTGTGCTTACTTTCTGACCTCTAACCTTTGACCTTGAAACTGTGATTGTAATTCGATCAGTAGGCAGGAGCTTAGTTGCTATCTCTCACCATTTCACGACCTGAGAGGTGAAATACTTAACCCTAAATCAAACCCAATCCCCAGGTGATCGATTTCTGGAGTTAAACTATAATTTTTCTTCAAACGAGTCTTGATTTATTTTCACTTCTTCGTAATGTTTAAGCCGCAGGTCTCTGCATATATACCAGTACCTGACGTTTGGGAGTGATAGTGTTTAGCGCCGGCGCTCTTGTTTGCAAAATCCAATTGTTGAAATCCAGGCTTGACAGATGGCCTTGGGTCTCCAATCAGCGCCTCGCGTGAGGAGTGCCTCACTCAGATTGATAAAACAGACATGTAAAGATATTTACACATGTCTGCCAATACAGACCCTCTCTGGAGAAACAGGAGAGGGGCCCCCGAGTCCCCCCTCACCCCGTCTACTGTTCCCTTTCTGTTTAGCAGGCGTTTCTCATGCTTAGCTGAGAAACAACAGTTAAAGTTGGAGGTTTAAGGGTAGCCATTAAAACAATTTTCTCAAATATCCCAGAGAAAACAAATTAACCAATAGACCAGATGCATAAAGAGCATGTTGGAGTGAGATCATTGTTGTTAATAATGCACATTTTCCCATTACGTGATGTTGCCATGATGGAGAACTAATGGAAAATGTCCTTATTTTAATTGAACACATAGGTTGCCAAATCGAATATGGATTCATGATCTCTAAGAAGGCTCTCAAATAGATCTACACTTATATTTGAATCTACTATCATTTGTTTCGGCTCAGCAGGCCAGGCAGACAGCAGTTGCACTAACACTAAACGTACCTCCAAATGTTCAGAGCGCTGGAGGCAGGGATCACCCCACTTGGTGTGTATATGGTGGGTTTAAGCGGGTGACAGAATCCGGGTAGGGCAGGGTGACAGCTGCCCTGTTATAGGGAGGTAAAGTGAAGGCTGGGTTTCCTTCTCAATATTATAACCTAAAATTCTGCACTGATGTTCACAGTTTTTTGTCCCTATTGACTTCCATTTTATGCTTCCAGAATAGTGAAACATTAGCTGATCAGAGACAAAAACAAAACAAAACAAAAAACAGCTTTTATTTTACACATTATTGTTAGTTTTGTATGCAAAACATTTTCGTACTTTGTTGGGTTGCAGTGTAAAAATCTACATCCTGAAACAACAACAAAGCAAGCTAAGAACTAGGGCTGGGCGATATAGCTAAAAAATGTATCAATGATATAATGTTTCATAACGTTCGGTAACGATAATTATTCACATTTTTTATAACCTTTTTTAAAAAAAAAGAGCAAAAAGAAATGTTTTTTTAAACCACGTCTTAAACACGTATTGAGCAAACCAAATATGGTTTAACAAAATTACAAAAATATTAATTTCAATTAGATGAGAATAGGCTTAGTCAGGTTACGTCTCCGAGGCCAAGGCGGGGCAATACGTAAATAATGCAGACATTAATCGTAACGCAAGGAGGCACACGCTATAATAACCGGCATTAGTCGAAAAAACTCCAAAAAAAACTAACTCCAAATAGTAACAACAGCATGATATCATGACCAAAGGGAGGAATCACAGCCGCATTTAAAACATAGATACGCTAGGAACAGTCATATATCTCAACTGTTATGGTTTCTCTCTAACAGCCGTTACGACGCATTCCTGTCGGCGCTGCTATCTCATTATTTGTTACTCCCTCAAAAAGCGCGATAGCCGTCACATTCGCAGTTGTTGGTCGTTTAACCACAGGCTATTTTTATGGGGTGATGTGTGTGTGATTGGCGTGCAACCCCGTTTCGACTACACATTGTCTGGTGGGATTATTGGGGGTTATCTCGAGTGGGGTGATTTGGAGGGGAGTGTGGTAGGGGTTTTCATACGAGACTTGGTTGTGAATTTTGGGGTAGAGGGTGTTTGAAGCACAGTATGCTATCACAGCGCGTGTGCACTGTATTTGATTGTTCCCTTGAGTACATCACCAAAATTTAATTTGCTAAATGTTATGTGTTAGCTGCATTCGATTAATTGATTAAGGGACTGGGAGGTAACAATCTCCTCATAACATTTTATTGCAGGCACTATCCCTTCTCTACGTCCGAATGTGTTCATTGTTGTGTGTCGCCTGCTCTGCGTCAACCTGTAAGAGGACGTGCATTAGTAATTCACTAGTGGTGGTTACGTGATAAGTTATTGTATGTGTCGACCCCCTGGTACAATCTGGTGTTTCACGTCTCTTTGTCGTTGTATATTTGCTCAGGCTTTGCTTTGAAACAGTAGCTATTGTTGTTCTCAGTAATTACACACCGGTCACCCCATTCGAGACAGAAAAAAGAACCAGGATTTGTTGAGCTTTTTGCAGATTATAAAAAAGAAAACAAAATGAAAATATCACATGGTCACTTAGATTTTTAGTATTCAGACCCTTTGCTGTAACACTCATATGTTTAACTCAGGTGCTGCCCATTTCTTCTCATCATCCTTGAGATGGTTCTACACCTAAATTTGAGTCCAGCTGTGTTTGATTATAATGATTGGACTTGATTAGGAAAGCCACACACTGTCTATATAAGACCTTACAGCTCACAGGGCATGTCAGAGCAAATGAGAATCATGAGGTCAAAGGAACTGCCTGAAGAGCTCAGAGACAATTGTGGCAAGGCACAGATCTGGCCAAGGGTACAAAAAAAAATTCTGCTGCACTTAAAGTTCCTAAGAGCACAGTCGCCTCCATAATCCTTAAATGGAAGACATTTGGGACGCCCCAGAACCCTTCCTAGAGCTGGCTGTCCGGCCAAACTGAGCTATCAGGGGGGGAAGAGCCTTGGTGAGAGAGGTAAGGAAGAACCCAAAGATCACTGTGGCTGAGCTCCAGAGATGCAGTCGGGAGATGGAGAAAGTTGTAGAAAGTCAACCATCAATGCAGCCCTCCACCAGTCAGGGCTTTACGGCAGAGTGGCCCGACGGAAGACTCTCATCAGTGCAAGACACATGAAAGCCCGCATGGAGTTTGCTAAAAAACACCTGAAGGAATCCAAGATGGTGAGAAATAAGATTATCTGGTCTGATGAGACCAAGATAGAAATTTTGGCCTTAATTCTAAGCGGTATAATGTGGAGAAAACCAGGCACTGCTCATAACAAACCTGTCCAATACAGTCCCAACAGTGAAACATGGTTGTGGCAGCATCATGCTGTGGGGGTGTTTGTCAGCTGCAGGGACAGGACGGCTGGTTGCAATCGAGGGAAAGATGAATTAGTACAGGGATATCCTGGACGAAAACTTTTCCAGAGTGCTCAGGACCTCAGATTGGGCCGGAGGTTTAACTTCCAACAAGACAATGACCCTAAGCACACAGCTACAATAACGAAGGAGTGGCTTCACAACAACTCTGTGGCTGTTCTTGAATGGCCCAGCCAGAGCCCTGACTTAAACCCAATTGAGCATCTCTGGAGAGACCTAAAAACGGCTGTCCACCAACGTTTACCATCCAACTGACAGAACTGGAGAGGATCTGCAAGGAGGAATGGCAGAGGATCCCGAAATCCAGGTGTGAAAAACTTGTTCCATCTATCCCAAAAAGACTCATGGCTGTATTAGATCCAAAGGGTGCTTCTACTAAATACTGAGCAACGGGTCTGAATACTTAGGACCATGTGATATTTCAGTTTTTCTTTTTTAATAAATCTGCAAAAATGTCAACAATTCTGTGTTTTTCTGTCAATATGGGGTGCTGTGTGTACATTAATGAGGGGAAAAAAAAACTTAAATGATTTTAGCAAATGGCCGCAATATAACAAAGAGTGAAAAATTTAAGGGGGTCTGATACTTTCCGTTGCACTGTATATACCTTTTTTCTGTCAATATCGAAGAAGGTGTACCGTCGAAAAATATCGATACCTTTTTATCACCCAGGCCTACTAAGAACCTTAGCTTAAAAGTGTATCTTCACAGCAGATGTGACAAGCATCGTAAATCACCCTAAAAAACTCTTTGAAATCAAATCAGATTTACTCAGATTAAGCACTGAAGCAGGCAAGGTCTCTGTCTTGTAATGTACTCTACTTTAACTCTACGGTTACAACTGAAAAAAAAAACAGCAATATATCGTCACGCTCAGTCCGTCTAATCAATCGTCATGGTATCCTTATGTGTGAAAAAGAAATAACTGGAGAAGAATAAGAGAGAACAAGATAGACACTCCCTGTGGCTAAATAAACTGACCACTCTCCCAGCACAGGGTTCAGTTTAAAGACGATAGTCCCTCTGGGAAATAGGTAGGGGTAGTGATTTATCTGGTATACTTATATAACAATATCCATATCCTCTCTGCTGGCACTATTTTGGATCCCTCACTTCCATTCCCACTTTTTTTTTTACTTTCTAATCATAGATTCCTTCTAGTTTGAACCATTTTCCATTTCAACCTTGGTCTCATCCTCTCTCCCTAGATGCAGGTGACCTCCTCATGGCCATTCATTATACTTGTTTGTGCCATCCTTGACATATTCTTGGAAGTCACCCAAAGTTCACTAGTTCATTCCAGTTCATTGGTGATGCCTAAGTTGGATTACATACTTGCCCATTAGGAGGAACCTAAGACTCACAGCCTATTTTAAGACATCCAATTGTTGAAATAATCATTAAACAATCACCATATTGATTGTAATTATTACCATACATAATATTTTTGAGTAAAATTTCACAACAACATGTAACGGAGTCATGGAGTAACTTAATGGAGCACTATTTTCCCGATTTCGGACCACCATGGTCAATATGAGCTGCATGGTTAGATAGACTCAAGAAATGATCCCAAGCCTAAAGACACAAAGTCTTCACTACATTAAGGATACATTAAGGGAAACGGTTGTTCCATAAATACTCAGTTACTGCTTGGAAACGTTTCTCTTTTCCTACCTTGAAAGCTGTGGTCTGTCCAGGCTGACTGAGCCAAACTCAACTCAACCAGAAAGTTTCAGATCAGTATAGATCCCTTCAATCTGTCTTTCTAAAACAACGCCAGTAAAACATCCACACCATGGAAACGAAGGCTAATGTTCTTGTTTCAGAAAGTCTGAACATTTACACCATGGAAACATGTTTCCTTTTAGAACTCTCAAGTGCAATCTTGTTTTTTTAATTTAGGGATACACTTATATTATAATGAAACCAATACGCAGATAATCAGCCGTTAACCTATAAATGAGCAAATTTGTCGAAATAAATGAAAGATAAATTCTAAAATAGAATTAAATGCTAGAAAAGAAGTTATAAATGTACAATATGAAAAATGGATATTCATGTTGAGATTAATTTTAAAAGTGTTAAAGCAACACGCCACTATTTTTGAAAATGGGCTCATTTTCCAATTTCCCTAGAGTTAAACAGTTGAGTTTTATCGTTTTTGAATCCATTCAGCCGATCTCGGGTCTGGCGGTAGCACTTTTAGCTGTAGCTTAGCATAGATCATTTAATCTGATTAGACCGTTAGCATCTCGCTCAAAAATGACCAAAGAGTTTCGATATTTTTCCTATTTAAAACTTGACTCTTCTGTAGTTACATCGTGTACTAAGACCGACGGAAAATAAAAAGTAAGCGATTTTCTAGGCCAATATGGCTAGGAACTATACTCTCATTCCGGCGTAATAATCAAGGATCTTTTGCTGCCGTACCATGGGTGCAGCAGGCGCAATGATATTACGCAGCGCCTGAAAATAGTCCCAGAATGAGAGTATAGTTGGAAAATAAGCCTATTTTCAAAAATAGTGGAGTGTTCCTTTAAATTAGTGCAATTTAGAGGCTGAGAATGTTTCCGCTGGTGCACAACCAGGTAAGTTAAAACCCCAGACCCAACAATTTCCCCTTAAATCAACAGTGACCTGATAATGCCTAGCTGCCAAGCTTCTCTACATCGCCACAGTTTGACCTTAAAATAGTCCCAGACTCAAATCCCAGGACTCTGTTTTGGCAGCACATACATACAGTGCTGTACTGCAAACCTTAAATATCACTGTAGCATATGTTTCAAATGCATATTCCAACAAAAGCAAATATATTTTGCCTTTCACCCATCATGCCAAGAATTAGGCCAAATTAGTTCACCAGAGACTAATGCACGGAAACATACGTTTACACCTAACCGTCAGCTGAAGTTGAGACAAGAACCCTCTAGACTTTTATTTCACATACAGTAGATAAAGGAAGCCTTAAAGTGTCTGTCTGGACTCCTGTGCACCCATAGTGCTCCTGTGTCTGGTCTGCTGGGGTTTAGAGGGGCTAAATCTCCCAATGCTGTTCTCTATGATTAATTTAAACTGGCTTTATTTAGACACTCCTCATTTCCTCCTGCTCAGGGGAAACATTTAGCATCCCACAATCCCCTGGGGTTTATTGGTCTGCTCAAAACTGCCATTTCCACTGCTAGCGTCCTCACGGCCAGATGTGGAGTGGCATCGGTGGCTAAACCAAAACTATGAAGTGTTGGCTTAAATGTAGGCAGACAGAGAAGTGTATGTTCAGATGGAGAATAAGAGAGAGAGAAAGGATGGACAGACAAATAAAGACAGAAAGACAAGACAGATTGGATGGATAGATGGACAGAAGGAAAAACAGAGATAGACAGAATGAAGGATGGACAGAAAGATAAAGATAAAGACAGATGGACAGAAAAAAGAAAGATGCATGGCAGGACAGTAGGAGAACAAAAAAACTGACCGCAAGAAAGATGGGAGGATGGAAGGATTGAACAGGCAAACACAGACAGATGGACAGAAAAAAGACAGAGAGAGAAAAGAGAAACAGAAAGACAAACTGAAATAAATGTGACCTAAAGGATAGAAGGAAGGAAGAAAGGAAGGAACAAACTGAAACAAAGATGGCAAGAAGGACAGACAGAAAAAGACACACAAGCAGAAAAAGAAACAAACTGAAAGAAAGAAAGAAAGAAAGAAAGAAAAATAAAAGGAAAAAGGAACAAGAAAAAAAGACGTAGTATCAGTTAAGAGGACAGATGGACAATTACAACTAAACTGGCATAACGAAAGAAAGAAAGAAAGAAAGAAAGAAAGGACAGACAGTAAGAAGAACAGATGGACAATTACAAGAAAGAAAGAAAGAAAGTAAGTTTTGCTGAATCCGATGAGGAATACTTCATAATCTTAAACCCTGATACTGGAAAGGAAAGCGAGGGATGGAAGTCTTTAAGGCTCACATTGTTACAGCCAGACAGGGAACATAAATTAAGCTCTGCCACCAGATGAAAACCGCACTCATACATCAAACACACAAAACCAGAGACACAATCGCTATTTACACGGCAAATGCTTTCTCTTTTCAATTCAACATAAAACCTTATTCTGTATTAACCATTCCACTTGGAATCCATTGGGAAGTCGTAGCCTAATGGTTAGAGAGTCGGACTCATAACCCAAAGGTTGTGGGTTCGAGTCTCGTACCGGCAGGGATTGTAGGTGGGGGGAGGGAATGTACAGCGCTCTCTTCCACCTTCAATACCACGACTGAGGTGCCCTTGAGCAAGGCACCGAACCCCAACTCCCCGGGCGCCGGGGGGTGTGTTCAGGGTGTGTGTGTGTGTTCACTGCTGTGTGTGTGGCACGATGTGTGTGTGCACTTTGGATGGGATAAATGGAGAGCACTAATTCTGAGTATGGGTCACCATATTTGGCCACATGTCATGTCACTTTCACTTAAGAGTTGCCATTTTCACCGGCTGCACTATTGTGGAGTGACGCCCAGGGATCCGAGCGGCGTTCTAGCACTCAATCTAAACCATCGGAGCCCATGTTCATGAGACAAATGGGGAGTCTGATGTATAAAATAGACCTGGTTGTCTGTTATGCAAATAAATATAGAAGACTAACTAACAAAAGAAGGTTGTGTGGCCTTCCATTGTAGGGGAACATTTCGCTCGGGGCATCCGCCCACCCTCTTAATATTTCAAAGACAGTTTAGGATGAATATGACTTTGGTCAGATGGTTACCACATGACGAGGGTCCTTTAACCACCAGCACACTTTTAGACAAAGGTTGCAATGTTTACATGACGAAAAGTGGTTAACACAGCGAACATCCAGGTGTTCCTCGTGTGCTGCATGGTTAGGAACTGAGCGACACTTCAAGATGTGTGATGTCGGAGACCAGAATTCCCTCCGGAGACATTATGTGCTTAAGGGATGTTGAGATTCAGAGCAGTTTTATTCAGAGCCCAACCTAAAATAAATCACAAGTGCCCAGTGACATCAAAGAGTTCAAATGGCGCTGTAGACCCGACTTGTTTAGGCTGGAGACAGGAGAGGTTTGTGAGAAGAATATCACATGGATTCACAGCAGCCGGGAACAGTCTGGATTTTTTTCCATGACTGGATTGTTTTGGATATAATAGGCAATTCAAGGAGGAAGAGATGTGAGATGATGTGCTGTTTCCTTGTTGACTAATGTAATCTGGCAAGTTATGACGGCTATGGTTCAGAGGACAATTTTGCTTCATCATGGCTACCTCACCAACTCTGTTAACACCTGCAGGAATCTGCTTGGAGAAACTAAGCACAACAGCATGTATTCTAGGGAACCAGGCTATTGTGTGTGAATACAACATTTTCCAAGTTATTCAGCAGCCTGATCCATCATTGCACTAATGCTTGCTATATTATGTCAGCAGTCATATTACTACTACTTAAAAAACTCCAAACACCCAAGTGCTCTGGTTTGCAGAAGCTGCTCCCATTGCATTCATTTAAAAGTTTTCTACACTCAACCAGCAGAAGCCTAGTTTAGTTTTAGGGGTCAAAGGTCCAAAGGAGCTCAGGGTTAAACCCATTTTAACAACTCTTGATACTGCTGTCATCACTTTTGTGAGACCTATACAAGAAAATTTAGTATAACTGTTCTAAGTGCCAGAATTGGAGTACTGATCTTGCAGAGTTGCATCACGGACTCACAGGAACACATCAAGGTGACCTTGGACTGGGTCTGATTCTCAAAACTAGAGCAAAACAACATTTTCAAAATCAACTAGTCAGGTGGTTGCCTGAACAACTAGATTTTCGGTAGCCCTGGCTTCTGAAAGTACTATTTATATTAGGGATACACGATATTATCGGAACGTTATAGAAAACCTCCAATAAAAGCTTAAAATGTAAACATCGGCATCAGCCGATTTGAAAAAAAATGCCGATATGCCTTGCCGATAAGACGAACAGCTCACATGTGCTAATGGTGTGATAGTGATAAGATCACAGTAACAGTGTGGTCATTCTTTAAGCGAAGTTTGCCTGACTGATGATTCGATTCAATTTTTTTGGAATCACTGCATTTAATCTGAGAATGCATGAACAGAATGGCGCGTTCAGATTCCTAATGCCCATCTCGTAAGTCATTTATTTACTTAATGGGTGTCTACTTGTAATAAATTGAAAGTAAAATACATAAATCTAATTAAGATACTTGTGTTTTTGAATAAATAAAGCAGTATCAATGTCATAAAATCCCGATTCTGTTTTGATTTAAAGGTCAGAAGCTATGGCTTACATGAATAAAAATCACAAACATGATACATTTTAGTGACTTTATTAAAGTATATTAAAGTAATATTACTATATTAAAGTAACTTTAGAAACACTTCTAACAAATAAGCTTGTGCTCAAAACTAAAAATTTTAAATAATTTGTTTATAATTTCCACACAGGAGAGACTTGGTGTTGTTTCGAAACAAAAGGAAACATTTATATCGGCATCGGCTATCGGGCAGAATAATTTGAAAAATATCGGCATATCGGATATCGGCAAAAATCTAATATTGTGCATCCCTAATTTATGTGTACTCTGAACATTGCAATCTGATTCAAATATTAATTTACATGTGCATTTCGTATATTCCAAATAAAACTGTAGTGTCTGTAGTCTCGTAAAACGTAAGGCGTAAAAATATGCACCGCTGTACTGTGCATGTGCGCAATGTAATTTTGAATCTGACTGAAAAAACAGATGGATTAAATCGTTTAAATGGCTAATTAAATGGCAATTTTTTCCTATTTACCTTGTTATTTCAGCTCTACACCACCTCTTTCAATCCTATCTAATTTGATTAAGCTCAAGCTCAAACAGATCTATTGAGGTGTTTACAAGAAACAAGCTTTTCAGTTCGGTTGAGCTATCAATTCAATTACTATCAAATTATTAGGTTGCATGTAAAGGAGGGTGTGTTCTTGTGCTCAAAAACAGTGGGACAGAGTAGAACTTAACGCAGGGGTCCAGAGACGCCTATTTTAAAATTGATACTCTACCTTAAAGACTCTTAAATGCATGGTCACAGGCTTTAAAAAATGTGTAAAATGTGATGCAGTGCCCAAAGACATTGTGCTGAAAGTGCATAAATCATGCATAAAGTCTCGGTCTTGTTCTGTGTAAAGTGAAAAAATAACAACAGATAATGTCTAACAATTCACTGTCAAATTGCGGCTTTGTTCAACTCAATTATCTGCAGAGCCAGGAGGTTAGAAATACCAAAGATAAATGAGCGATTATACTATGCTCCCCCCTCACTCCCTTTTCTTTCTTCTCCTAGCCTCTCTTCCCGTCTCATCTCCTCTTTTTCTCTCCCCTGCAGCGCAACAGTGACAAATGCATTTGCAAGAGAGATAAAAATGGCAGCCTGTAAAAAATTTTTAATAATCATGTGCAGATTTCTTTTACGGGGAGGCCGGGAAAAAATTAATTCACTAAAATTCAAAAATTTCAAACAGCTACAAAAATATTTTTCCACCAAACATGCTCCAGATGGGGGTGAGCTCCCAGTTTCACCTCTGAAATTCCCTTCTTATATTGTTTGTGGTACAACAATGCATGTTCCTATTAGGAATGCTAATTTTTTCGGTTGCTGATAAGCATCGAAACAACACTGTGGTCCAGACGGCATATCTCTGATCAGCATGAGGCGTTAGCTTCCTGTCCTGAGATCTCCGTAGGAAGGAAGTGATCCTTTAACAGATGAGGTAATCCAGTTTGAAAATTACGGCACCATCTGACTTCACTGGCATCCACCGCTCCATTTAGAATAGCACCATTGTTCAGATTAGAAAAAGCTAAAAGTCTGAAAGTCTGAAACCATTACGCAGAGGTTGATAAAAACATCAAAGACTTATTTAAGTTTTCCTATCGGTATTTAATACTTTACATGTTAGCAATCAACAGTTTTACATTCCCTTCTTTTTGAATTACTTCTAAGCTTTTCAGACTGAAGCTTAGAAGAAGTGTTTTATTTTATATATTTATGCATTTTAATTTAATCTACACATTTATTTAAATGAAAAGTGAATCTAAATATAATAATTTCAATAATATAATTAAATAAAGAATAATTTAAATATGTATATCTTTTACTACAATGTACTAAAAAATATTATTATTAATTTAATAATTAATTTATATATTTACATATAGAGGAGAGAGGAGTGAGGAGAGAGGATGAAAGAGGAGAAATTGAAGTAATAAAATTATCTATTCCAATATAATTATAAACAAAGCACTCAACATCATTTAATATGGGTAATAGGATTTCAATTAATTAAATTTAAATGTGGACTAATAAATTATTTATTAAATATAATTTAACAGTGTTACATTTATATTAAATTATTAGTGGTTTCACAGATTACCTTTGAATATACAATGATCATGTACAATAAAATGTCCAATATATTGGTACATACCAATAAATAATAAAACATTATCTGCATTATCAACCTATATAGGTCTGGTACCGATGTATTCTGCATCCCTATGCAGTCAGCACAGATAAAAAGTCATCAAATGATTACAAACACCTGCAAACCAACTGAAGCTTCAGTGGCTGTTGTTTAAAAAACCAAGCATTCAGATGAAAGCAAGGAAGTCATGTTCTCCATCAGGAAACTGGATTTTCCCATTACGCCACCTCACAGATCATACAGTGTGCGTGTTTTAATTAGGTCAGGGGCAAAAATATAACAGAGACCAATCCTGCAAGAAATCCCCTCCGCCTGTTTGATCATTATCCACCCAGACAAAGGGCTTTGTATTAGATCACTTCACAGCTCTGAAACAGGGTGGGGTGGGAGAGATGTGGCGCTTTGCTCTCAGAACGATTGTTAACTCAGATTTCTTTGATTACAGAAAGCGCAAGGACTTTGTATTGCTCATAAAGTGTCTACATGCCTTCATTGTGCTTTTTAGTGTTGTGGTGGAGTGATTTGCTCTCTCTTTAGCTGTCCGTAATGGTTTGCATCTGTGTGGCAGGAGGTACAGTGAACCCTCTGTAGACTGCATACGGTAGAAAATAAGGCTGCCGAAGATTAAGACCAATTTCCCTTGTGGTAAATAAAAATGGGTTTATGGGTTCCTTTAGTTTGTCAAACCATTTCTACGGGTTTTGATTACGCCACAAGCAGGATCACAGAGCGGTGCTAATGTAGATGTTGCCTGAACAGCCAGTTTTAAATCATTATGAACAATCAAAAACGTTCCAGAATGGGAATGGCATCATGTAAAATGACATTTCATAAACAAAGAAATGGCATCCACTTGCACCCATAAACATATAGTGACAAATGAATTGTGGATTCGTCCACAAAGGACTATTAAAGATTTACAAACAACAGTAATTCTCGTCAGTGTAATGTCCGTCACCCTTCATTCTAACATTCTATTTGTCCTAATCTTGCATCAGTTTTCTTTCCCCACACCTGCCATCCCATGGGTGTCGATTACCATAGTAACAAGGTTGCTAAACCTAGCTAACGGTCCTTTTTCCTCCCCTTTTTCTTTCCCTCAACCACTCAGTCAAAACTGGTTTGCAGGCAGCAGATATCACCCCAGACGTTACGCTCCACTACCCTTACAGATCAAAACTCGATGAGATCCACGGAGGAGCAGACATCTTGATTTGTGTGTGCTGTCACACAAAACCACAACCAAACCCAGAATAATTAACAAGGAACCCGTTTACTCAATGGATGCTATGTGATTAAATGACAGCCAGCTTCAGTCAGCTGACAAAACACAATCAAAGGTCTGATACATCATGAGGCACATAGCAGCCCGAAGATGGTGAAACACAGACCTATTTTAATATGACCTTGATACAGTGAAAATGAATGCAGGAGACAAGTGTTAATGACCCTAGAGGGTGTCTATGGGCTATGAATGATGACCTGAGAGAATTGCATAAAGACATTACAGAAACATAGATACTGTATACAGGCATGAAGTTAGAGGTTCTGGTTAATAGTGGTTGACCAATTTTGGTTTTAAATGACAAATGCCAATACTAATATGGACACCTTGGACAACAAAGTGGCAACTGGTATAACATAATTATTTATAGTGTGTGTGTGTGTTTATTTTACCTCATTTACAAGTAAACAACATAAAAATATTTAAATATATAATTACAAAAATATGATGTGTGTGTGTGTGGTGTGTGTGTGTGTGTTGTGTGTGTATACAATATATCTTGTATATATACAGTTACATACACATTGGATTTATGTCATTAATTTAAATGTGTGTTACTGTTGATTTTATAGGTATATATAAAGACACACACACAGCACTATATTTGGAAAATGTTACATGTATTTACGTGTTATGTATGTATGTGATATGAGTATATATATATATATATATATATATATATATATTTATATTAATACAATGTATATTATATATAAATATATTTAATAAATAAACAACATATTTTTCTTAAATATATACATACATGTGTGTGTATTTATATATACATAATCAATATACACAGTACACACACATACAGTATATTATGCAAACAAAAACTTTTATTTGGATGCGATAAATCATGGGTGTGTACGGTGTATATTTAGTAGTATATATAAATACACACACATGCATGTAATATATTTCAGAAAAATATATGTGTATGTTTATTATTTAAAAGATTTATAGATTAATATAAATCTATTATATAAATTTACATGGAATACATGGAACTATTCACACATACTGCATGTGGTGTATATATATACAAAATAAATATACACAATATACACACACATATTATATAAATAAAAACTTTTATTGTGGATGCGATTAATCATTTGAAAGCACTATTATTATTATTATTATTATTAACTCCGAATGCTGACTGACAATCAGCTCATATCAATATTTATTTTATTAATCCAGATATGAAAGAAAGCTTCCCTGATCAGACTTTGGTACTGATGGAATCCACAGAGATTTCAAGCTGTCTTTTAGCTAATTATACATATGGCTCCTCTATAGTTACTGAATCTTAATTTAACAAGATGATGATAATTAGACATGATAATTATCTACGGCACAGTAACAATTAAACCATTGTTTTACACCTATATAATTTCACTGACATGCACACTTTTTCAAGTATAAATGCACAGCCTGATACTTAAACAGCCACACAAACCACACAAAACACGCAACCAGTGTCGAATAAATAAATAAATAAACCTCATTTTGTGTGTGCACACTTGTAGCTCTACCAAGGTACGATGACATGACATCAATCACAATTATGACTATGTATTGCAACACAACATTCAAAAGCATATCCACATGATGCAAACCTTCCAGAAATTTCAACACCATAAAATGATTCTTTAATGCAGAATTGCATGGTGAAATGTTTCATTTGAGCCAAAGATCAATTTAAGAGCCTTTTCTTTTAAAAAAAATGACCAGTCAAACCAGAAGAGACAGATGATGGACAGTGGAAAGGCGGGCTGCGCGAAGGAGCTCTGGAGGAAGGGACGGCTCTTTGTTCTGGTAGAGAGGAGATCTCTGGGGAGAGCTGGTGTTATTCTTTACCAGTGTGATACCAGCATGGCTCACTGCCCACAGACTGTCTGCTTCCATTTGACTCTCTTTTGTCATGTAATTCTCTGGTTCAGGCAGTCCGATGAGAGTGTGTAGTTTACTAGATAGCAGAGTATCCAAGAAGATATGTTAGAAGTGAGAAAGTGGTTTTGTTTCCACAGCGAAGGGCTATTTATTGTCGCATATTTGTGTGTGTGTTTGTGCACAAGTTTTACTTACAAAGGATCACACTTATAATTTATTAGTCCACTTCTCATGTCCTTGAGGGGAGGCCGGACAGACATAACACAGACCTGCACACACACACACGCCTAAAACAGCATAAAATATAGAAATGTCTAAAAAAGGACAAAAGGGACCATTGCCAACCAGGCTATCAGCCGAAAGCAAATTACTACCCCCTACACACAAACCCTACAGACACACACACACAATCACACCACAGACACACACCACCTCCCTCCTCCTTGCTGTCGGATTGTCATGGCAACCATGACTACTGGCACAATTCCTTCCTAATAACTCACACCGCATGCCGACATCTTTATTCTTTCTCTCTCATTCTAAACACAGAACACACAGTAGCTATATATATATTATTAATATATATATATAGACAGTATATATATAATAATATTTCTTATACCGTATATATTATATATACAGGATATATATATATATATATTATATATATGTATGTATACTGAAACTCTTGAAAAGAAACCCTTGTAAAACCTTAGAATGTTTTTGTAGTATTCTTCAGAAAAATAATTTTAATATTAATAATATGATAATTTGATATTTAAGCAAAATCATGTCATGTGTCCCTAAAAGGAACAATGATATTATGGATTGATATTTTTCAGCGATTTGTAAAAAAAAAAAAAAAAAAAAAAAAAAACTTGAAATAAAATTAGTGCTGTCAAAACGATTAAAGTATTATCGCATCCAAAATAAAAAAATTGTTTACATAATATATGGGTTGCACCCCGCGTAGGATTTATATTATATATAAATACAACACATGCAGTATATTTTATAACAAAATATGTTAGGGTTATATTGTAATAGATTGTAATATAAATAACTTATATGGAATATAAAATATAATATAAATACATGTAAATATTTTGTGAAAAGATATGCTGTTGTGTGTGGATTTATATATCATAATAAATGTGCACAGTACACAAATATAATATGTAAACCAACACTGTTTTGGTAAGCGCAATAATCATTTGACGCACTAAAATAAATACATATTTTGAAATAATTTATAGTTAAAATAATTATATATAATTAGATATATATAGATAGATAGATAGATAGATAGATAGATAGATAGATAGATAGATAGATAGATATAGATATATTAAGATATATTCCCTCAAACGAATTCAATGTGCAAGGAAATGGTTAGAAATATTAACATTTCAATAGTTATTTGAAAACAAACTGAATATATAGAGTACATTTCTGAGAATTCTGCTTGTGTTTTACACTAGATTTTGTAAAGGATTTTTCTTTTTCTTTACCACGGACACTCTTAAATGTCATTGACCCAGAAACATCTGACCTGCGAGTGAAAGCCTCCCAGATTGCCTGATTTATTACTATTTGTTGCTGTAGCACACACATTCAACTATGTCAATAATGGGGTTGTAATTTATATGTGTAAGTGCATATGCGAACTGTACGAAAGTGCAAACAGCCAACCAAAACAAAACTCATCTTCTCTCATAAACAGCTGCCTTTAACAGCATCATACACTGCTCTGTAGTATCCACTCATAAGAGCTCTCATACACTCTTAAACAGTTCAGGCACAACCATCTGGCAGTCGGTGCAGATTCAGGGTTATCCAGGGACGCGTTGCTGCTATTTTTCAGCACCTGGATCTGAATTATCCAAGTTTTATTCCTGTATATGAATTGATTAGTTGGAAATGGTCCAATAATGGCACAGCCTCTCTGCAAGACAGCTGAGAGCTTTTATTGAACATTCAAGAGTCCAGAGATCTTATCGGACATTTCTGTTTGATCAGCGCTGGCCCATCTACCCAATCTTTAGAAGAAACGGAGCGAAAGAAACATCTCCACCTCATTATGAGGGGTGCAGGGCTCTTTATTAGAAGTCAATGATCACCGCTTGCAGGTGGAGCAGGTTGAGCCAGATGATCCGCTCAAGTTCTACTGCAATCACGGAGCGCTCTCATATCCGCTAAGCAGCAAGAGTACTGCATTCCAGGGGTAAACTCATCCCGAGGCAAAACACTTGAGCTCAGAGCAGAGCTCAGAGCTACTGGAACAATGATGAATGGTCCAGCACACCATAGACGGCCATTGAACCAGGGTCAAAATCATCACCTGGAGTGTAGAAGTCAATCGTTATCACCACAGCTGCAAGGCGGAAGTATTTTCCACAGAATGCCATCGTTTTAAAGGATTATTCCAGGTTCAGAAAAAATTTGATCAAAGAAAAGCAATTGTGGGATAATGTTGTTTACCACAGAAACTATTTTTGACTTATCCCTCCTTTTCTTTAAACAAAAAAAATCTGGTTTACCATAAGCCACTTGTGAATGGGGCCAGTTTGTAAGCATTAAAAAACACTCACTATTTCAATATCACAACCACGAGGCATTAACAATACATGTGTTAACATGATCTTAATGTGGAAAAACACTTACTAACATTTTCTCTGTAGTAAGTTATGTCCAATTTTACAACTTTGTTGCTAAGACAATGTAATCCTTAAAACTGTTTTGTTTTTTTCCTGTGATGCAAAGCTAAATTTTCAACATCCATTACTCCAGTCTTCAGTGTCACACGATCCTTCAGAAATTATTCTAATATACTGATTTGCTGCTAAATTTCCTATTATTATCAATGCTGAAAGCTGCTATTTTTTGGAAACAGTGATACAGATTTTTTCAGTATTCTTCGATGAACAGAGAGTTTAAACAAACTGAATTTACATTATTTTAATTTTTTATTGCTTTTGTTTTTTTTTGTAACAATCTAAGCCTTTACAGTCATTTTTGATCAATTTAATGCATTGATTTCTTTAAAAAAAAAGAAACATCTCACTGACCCCATACTTTTGGACGGTAGAGCGAGTTTTTAAACCCCCCTTAAATTGGCCCGGCCCATTTACTACCATTGTAAGCAAGAGCTCCATATGAAAAGGCATTATGAATTCAAATTAATGTCTCTTTCCTTCCAGGCCATGAGTGACAGCAGACATAAAGCCTGGCGCACACAGACTGAACACAGCTACTGGAACTCTCTCCCATTTTCACTGTTGTACTTTTAAGCGTCCCGCACAAGTTTGATCACCCTGACAGAGACGTGAGGTCGACAATCTTATTTTTCCAGGCTCTGCAGCCCAAGGTATTTTCAATGGGCCTACAGAGACCGTCCTTTTTTGATCTGAGACAAACGTGGACTGGAAAAGAAAGGGCCATGCCAACTGAAACCGCTTTGAACGGTAGGATAAGAAAAAACATTGTAAAATTTGTGTCACAGAGTAATGAGCAAACTGAGACAACTACACAAACGGGCCAAAAACTGTATTGGCCATGAAAGGATTAAAAAGCCATTTTCATCAGAATAAAAATACTTTAAACATCTAATCAGCTAAAAAATGATGAATGAATTTCCAAACATTTTCACGCTTATATGCTTTCTGAAGAAGAGCACTAAAATAAGCTATGCAAGTGGACGTAAATCAGTACTTAAGCGTTGATCTAAGACCTTGATTATAAGTCACTCCGAATGAATATGACAGCTCGAGGGGAATAAAACAGGCACAATGTGTGAATTTTGAGTAGAAGCACCTCCGTATCTTTCTCCTCGGCAGTCAGGGTCTTTTCCACAGAGCTAAATCTTGCAGAGTCACGCTTGGATGCCAACTCAAACAAGTTTACCCAAACCCTGCCAAGGGTAGATGAATCAACTCAGCGTGAGGTTTGGAAAAATGCAGTAAGCTCCCTTTCCCATCAAACAAAAACCTCAGGTTAATGTACAACCTCTTAAAAGTAATGCAAACCAACCTTAAAAATACTGAAAGGGCATTATGTAATGGCAACACACGGAGGGAAAAAAACAGTCCTGCAAATGAGGGTGAAGGCCAGAGGGTTCAATGAGTGGCAGAAAAGTGGCGAGATCTCACAAAACACGAGCTGGCAGAGCATCAACCGAGTGGGATGGAGGTCAGAGAAGAGACCACCAGGGTGACAGCAAGATTACTGGGTGTGTTGGAGGGATAATCTAGGTGCCTGACAGTCTGCAAAGTAAGGATGGGTTAGAGCAACCACAATTAATGGCACCGTGTGTATATGTGCCCTGTTTATTGGCATATCGGCTTATAAAGGCAATTGTTTAGGACTGTAAAGATGGAGCGAGTGAAAGAAGAAGAGATTACTGCTGCCACGCTGTGGTTCATGCTCTAATCCAACTTTAGCGTAGGTCCGCGGGCTTTACTGGACTGTTCGCCTCAACCTGTTCATTAAATCAATACAGCAAGTATTATTACTGGCTGCGTCTGGTGCGCACAGTAGCCTTGTAATTAAATTTCACTCTTCTGAGCTCTTTGATGGAAAAGGCTTAAAAAAGGGAGGGAAAGGCCTGCTTATTTTGGAGGATGGACACCATAGATTGAAAGAATGAGACTGTAGTCTGAAATAGAAAGTAAAGATTGAGGGGAAAGGAGTGAGAACTGCTTTTGAATGTTAGTAGTGTATGTGTGAAATAAAGGCAGATTGTGAGCAATTACCCATCTCTAGTCGCCTCTCCTAATTTCCTTTTCACTAAACTCTAATCGCTTTTATTCGAGCCTCATTAGGCTCTTTGACTGGATGCATTTTTCCTCCATGCAGCACTGAGATCTAAACTAGCTAAGCAGATTTGAATTACAGCAGCTAGCAGGAGGGAAAGAGATTGAGGGGTGTTTGTTGAAGAAATGCTTAAAGGGACAGTTCACCCAGAAGTGAAGATTCTTCCATAATTTATTCAAAATGTCATCGTTGGGCGCGCAGAAGGAATGAATGTTAATCTTAATGCCGCTGCATGGTGAGCCCAATATAATTGAATTTTTCAGTGGCCTTGTTTTCAAGAGTTTTTCTTGTTTATTTTCTCCATAGGGATTCTTAAAATTTTTGCAGATCTCAAAAGGTACAAGACCTTTGTACTTTGTAATGTGTACTTAACATCTTTTATTAAGCAATGAACTACACAGCCCATGGAACCACTGCAAATGACAGTCAAATAAAAAAATGACAGTATAGCAAAAAAACTAGACATTTACTAGAATATATTTGCAGTTAAATGCAAAATAATATGTTGTTTGAGCACTGTTTCATGAGAGTAGGAGCTGAGGGAAAAAAACTCATGCAAAGTTTAAAGCAAATTTGGACGTTTCTCTTCTTTTTTGCCTATAAACAATGAATGGATAATATTAAGTTAGGGGAAAGTTCACCCAAAAATGAAAATTCTGTCATTAATTACTCACCCTCATGATGTTCCAAACCCCTAAGACCTTTGTTCGTCTTCGGAACACAAATGAAGATATTTTTGATGAAATCTGAGAGCTTTCTGACCCTGCATAGACAGCAACACAACTGAAATGTTCCCAAAGGCCCAGAAAGGTAGTAAGGACATTGTTAAAATAGTCCATGTGACACCATTTTTGGGTGATTTATCATTGTAAAGCAGGCAAAACTGTTTTCTTCCATGCTAAACCATGTCCACAGAGTTATACCTACTAAGCTGAGAAACATCATTAGGATTAAAGTTTGCTTATATTAAAGTTTTAAATGGTATTTAATTATTCTTACTTGGCGAATTATCATCATTCGCCTCATCTGATATCCTCTAGGCATCTGACGCTTTGAGAATTGCTGCTCTGAAATCTCCTTTTGACCACAAAGAATTATACATGTGAGACATAACAAAACCAAGACACAACAGTGGAAAATTGCGGTTGTCTACATTTCAGATTTTGTCACAGGAACTATTGTAATACTGAGGAGACAAATG
The DNA here is from genome assembly GCA_018155175.1 of Sinocyclocheilus anophthalmus. NCBI lineage: Eukaryota > Metazoa > Chordata > Actinopteri > Cypriniformes > Cyprinidae > Sinocyclocheilus > Sinocyclocheilus anophthalmus. The sequence goes on from JADLZN010004446.1 coordinate 93,449, forward strand.
AGCAATGGAAAAATACAAGTGTTTGCAGATTTACATTGTTGAGATGCTAAACAAACTTGTGTATCCTGTTACTGCTGTGTTTGTTTGTTCTCTCGGGCGACTGCTTTATGTCTTGACTGAAGCTGGATTTCTCGATTATAATGTAATATCTCATGAGAATATTCCGGATCACATATAACCATCTCCAGCAAAAGTTCAGATGGCTTCTGCTTACCTACAATCATGATTGGCCATCGCTGTTTTTCATCTTTATCTCTTATTATATCAAATATGACACTCTGGTCAAATGATCCGAAATGCTGATCTCACCGCACAAAGGAATCATCACCTCTAAAGCCATCAACCACCTGCTGTCCCGTGAAGCAACTTTTCAACAGCAACATTCTGGACCCTAAGGATTCATACATGGTAATAGTCATCTCAACACATCATGAAATTCAATTAGCTGATCTTAAACAGCACCACTGCCCCTGAAACCTTTGAGCTTGCCAGTCTCAACACTATGTTACCAGATACAGCCACAGCTGCTCTGCTTTACCCTGAGACAACAGCAGTGTAGATCATGCTCGCAAATGAGCGAAGGTCGAACAGCCACAAGAGTAGTAGGAAATGCAAAAAAATCTGTGTAAAAATATAGAGAGAAATCAAATCAAACAGAATTTAAAATAAAGGAATGATAGAGGCGTGAGAAGATTGGAAATCAGGAGTCAAGGGCTCTCTGGAATACTTATTTCAAATTTTTTTTTTTGAGAAATGACCTCTAAACTCTTCACCATTTTGTTTAGATTAATGAAAAATTAAACACTAAAAGTTGGTTTAAAATGGAATATGCACTTATGCAACATGCATACACACCCAAAATAAGTAAATTAATAAATTAATGTTCTTATTTTTCTTATCTTTAGCTTGCTTCTTAATCTAGTTATCTAATAAACCTAGCATTGCATATTGCGAATATTGTTGGCTCTTGACGAATTGCTCCGTTGTTCCGTCAGTTTGGATAAAAGCACCTGGTAAATGTAGTGAAGAAATGCATAAATGTAATAAAGTATGAAAAATGGATATTAATTTTTAAATTTGTTAAAGATTATGCCTACATTTAATTATTAAATTATTCATTTTAATTCTGTAGATGACAGCAAATAAGGTAATCTAAATATATAAAATGGGAGAAATGAGGATGCACACTTAAATATGTAATATCAACCGATACAAAAAAATGGATAGTGTAAGCATTTCAAGGATAATGTAAGCATTTCACTACAAGAGGGTGAAGGGAACCAAACTGGATAATACAATGCAATTCTGGAAAAACTGAGTAGAGGAAATGAAGAAAAGGCTGATGCCTCACACCATATGGGGTGAGAATTCAAACAAATGAGGCATACTGGCACCCCATGTCCACAGGACCGAGATTTCAACCCGTATTTGAGATTAAGAACATTTATAAAACTGGTGATGTGTTTGTTTAGTGACTTAACTAATTGTTTTGCTTTAATAGAAAGGGGTTTATTGGGCATAAAAAATTAATTTTAAGGAGGTTTTGTCGAACACTTGAACAACTCACATAGATATTTATCACCATTTACAGACAACAAAAAAGGTTTGTGTGCTCTATTGCCGAATGGCACAGACTATGTGTAGGTAGTCGCAGTCTGGATTTTTCGTTTCCGGTGGGGCACTTTTTAACGTGACCCCACCAGGGGGCTGGTCTTGTGTTACAGGAAGCTGTTCCCCAGGTAGCTTCCTCTACAAGCATCAGTCCAGATGTTCTCCAAGGTCCAGTTTATTAAACATGATTAGTCTATAGGACAAAAATCCCATTTAACACAACGGTGCATACAATTGGTCCGACAGGTGAAGAAAAGTGTTTTCTGCAGTTTAATGTGGAGAATGTAACACTAGCTGCATCTGTGAACATAAACTCTCTACCCTGCCAAAAAGAAATACGTAGCACACAATAAATCCATATGATACAAATGAATTGTTTTAGGCACTGAAGAGCTGTCCAGTTCAACCTAACCCTAAGCTGCCAAGGCACGACTCAGGAAAATATATTTTTTTCCTCCGAGAAGAGAACGTAAACACTATAGATTCTTTCAAATGTGAAAGTAATCAAGGCACAGACTGAAAGAGTGATATGCTCTTGATGACACTGGGTGATTTGTTTGTCTATATTTTGTCCTGAGTGGGTGTAAGTCAATTTCTCTCCCATTTGTTCTGAATTAAACTTATATGTTCCAGACCACCTATAAGAGACACTTTAAATGCATCAGACCGCAAAGTGAGAGACTTATTATCAGATGTGAACACGAGGGAACTGACCTCTGGTTTTAGTAATGGGTGGACAATGTACACTGGCTTGGAATCGGTTTCTTACACTTCGATGGAAACAAAATCTGTTCTGAGATCAGTGTAAAAGTGCAAGTGTAATAGTTCTAATGGAAAAGCCCAAAGGTCGATACTTGAGTGCATTGGGTGGAGAGACCTCAGTCCAATACATACAGAAGGGTCATTCTTATCCCAACATGCTATAATAGGGACTGTCCCGAACAGGGTTTGGTTTGCACGCCCTACTCACGAAATCTGTCGGATGGCCAGAACAATGAACAGAAAACTAGAGCAGACTGCTTCCATGAGAAATAACTCGTGGGAGAAGAAAACGGAAATATAAATAAAAGGCCGTTTTCTCTTTCAGCAGTGTGTAAATAATACACCATTCTATTCTATAGATCAGCTTAGTTAAACAGGCATGTTTTTGGAGTGTTTGTGTTAACATTGTGGGGAATAGTGGTTGAAATTTAAACTATATATAGAATATATAGAAAATATACATTCATCAGTCCAATCTCTCATTCACGACCAGTGTTGGGCAGTTACGCATTACTGTAATTGGATTACTTTTTTAGTAACGGAGTAATTTAACGTGTTATTTTTCAAAATAGTCATTAGAGTATAGTTACAAGCCGAAGTCTCTATACGTTACTGCCGCGTTACATTGCTGACAGAATGCAGTGTTTTATAATCTAGAGATTGTAAAAAGGATGTAGCACATGCACTGTCGAGACAAGTGCCAGTGGATTAGAGACCTGCTCCCGCGAGACCCGACGAAACAGAGTGCGGCGCGGGACAAGATGGGCGAGTGCTCAATTTTATAATAAATTACTGCCCACTCCAAAGTTTCTAGTTGTATGAAAACGTTAATGGGACAAATAGTATTTCAGTAATTAACTGAAAGTCTACTATGTCTAAGGCAGAAAATACTAAGACAAGCCAAGTCCTGTCACTTAGTGGATCAGAACCAGTAACCATTGGTGGTACACATGCCAAAATACCAAAAAATACCAAAAGGAAATATGCTGGAATAAAAGTTACTGCAAGGGTACTGAAAAACCAACTGTGCTGCTGTGTGCCCTAATTAAATGGCTCTCTGCTAAACTTTCACATCTTCTGGTTTCTTAGAATTCTTTCTAATTTCCCTTTGTTTCCAAGATTCACTGTATGGTCTTCCTTTTTATTCCTGACTTTATACATCCCTCTATGTGTGTGGCAAAGCTTATTTCTCTCTTATTGTTTCTTTGTCTCATTGTCTTTTTCACTCTCTCTCCTACTTCTTCTCCATACTGTGAACCCACATACCAAATTCCATCAAACACTGACCAGCGACTCTTTCCAAATATACGTTAAATGAACCAGCAACAATGTGGAATTCCAGTATTTATCTAACAAGGTTTGTTCTGGAGGGTATTTTTCAACAGATGCTTCTGTTGGAAACGGACATTACGGAGGTCCTTTGAAGTCTAGAATTGCTTATTATTGAGGAAAAAATGGAGGAAAAAAGAACACATGCCCTAATTTTCATTTCTTTTCCACAGGGTAACAACAGCTTGAGAACACAGTTGGCCCAGTTGCCACATGGTCGCAACAATTATCATGGCAACAGACTTAAACCAACATTTCAAAAGAACAACAAAGCACAATTTTACCGTCTGCCAAGCAACTCTTTCTGCAAGTCTCCATGAGAGGATAACATCTGCTAATCATGTGTCATAATTACAAATTGTCTTAGTGAGTGAAATTACACATTTTCAATGCTCCACAATCATGAATCTTTCAAGCAAGATAAAAGACCCAAAACAAATATATGCAATACTTCTAAATTATGTTTCAAGACATATTGAATGGTATGTAAAATAGTTTCTTCTGCTATAACCAAAGGTAGCACTGAGTACAAATCTTGATTTTCCATTTTTTTTGACCAATCATTGAAGCAAAACTGAAAAAAATCATGGCCATGAATTATCAGAGAAATAATCACAGAAACACAAACAAAAGGAAAACATAATGATTCCTACCTCAAGGAAGCAGGTCCCTGCTGACATGTTCTCCTTGATTGAAACATTGTAGAAGCTGCTTTCAAACACTGGCTCATTATCGTTACTATCCTGGAGGTCTATTTCTACCAGAGCAGTGGAGGATAACGGCAGTCTTCCTCCATCAGTGGCCACTACTTTGATACTTGGCTTTGGGTCCGTCTCATAATCCAGCTTGGTTGCAGTGGTTATGATACCTGTGATGGGGTCAATGGTGAACCAACTGGCGAGAGTCTTCTTGTCTGGTAGGATGCTGTAGCGGACATCACCATTGGGACCTTGGTCTTTGTCCCTGGCGGTCACTTGCAGCACAAAGCTACCTGGGTAGACCACTTCTGGTATGGTCTGCTTGTAAGCCTGTTGGTCAAAGAGAGGTGGATTGTCATTGACATCGGTGACATGAATCGTGAACGAGGACTCTGCACGAAGCGGCGGGGTTCCAGAATCAGTAGCCATGACACGAAGCTCATAAGAATCCCTCTCTTCCCGATCCAGAGTCTGGTCGACATAGATGAGGTAGATGATACTGTCTTTGGTGGTCAGGGCAAATTTCCCATCACCTCCTTCAAGAGACACGTTGACATTGGAGTATTCGCCATAATCAGGGTCCGAGACAGAGATTCTTGCAACGTATTGGCCCGGCTGAGCACCTTCTGAGATCTGGGGCGAGCCGTCTTCACTGAGAAAGATAATGGTCATGGTTGGCTGGTTATCATTGTAGTCTCGCACATGGATTGTAACAAAGGCATTGGTGATCTCTGGATGGCTCGCATTATCTCTGGCTTGGACGATCAACTCATGAACCTTCCTCACCTCATAGTCTAGAAGCTTATTGAGCGTAATGATTCCAGAGCGAGGGTCGATGACAAAGTAGTGGTCCGGGTCACTCTGTCGCCTGTTTATCTCGTACAACACAAGACCGTTGTCTCCTTCATCAGCATCTGTTGCAAAAACTTGCAGGATGTTGCTTCCCTGAGGAAGGCTCTCAGAGATGATGGCATTGTAGCGACTCTGGTTGAAAGTCGGAGCATGGTCATTGATATCCTGCACCAAAACATCAAGAGTCATCTGACCAGTTTTCCTTGGAGATCCACCATCAAAGGCCTCCAACACCAAGGAGTATGAGGATCTCTTCTCTCGGTCCAAGACTCCATTGACCACCAAGTCAAGGTAAAGGACTTTATTTGCTGCTCTTTTGGTCTCAAGACGGAACACTTGTCCTACATTGCCTTCTTTGATCTGATATCCTTGTACAGTAAGCTGATCCTTATCCGCATCAGTGGCTGGCTCAAGAGAAAACTTAGTTCCCACCGCCGTTTGCTCTGGGATCTTCAAAGTGGCTTTCTTCTTGGGGAATGCCGGGGCATGGTCGTTGATATCATTTACAGTGATGGAGACCTTGATTGTGAAACCTGTCATAGTTACTGCTATAAAACTGTAATGGTCCCTTTCCTCTCTGTCCAGTCGCCTTGCAGTCTTGATGATGCCTGTGGTTTCATCGATGTGGAGATCACTGCTGATGCCGGTGCCTTCGTGATCAGAGATGAAGTATAGAGAAGCTGTAACTCCAGGTAGCAAACCAGCACTAATGTCACCCACTATTGTCCCCGCAGGTTGCTCCTCATCTAACTGGAGCTCCAAAATACCTGGTGTGCCCTCACCGCCAACCATTACAGTTAAGAGTTCCACTACAACGCAAAGCACAAAAAGCATCCTTAGCCTCCAGAATACCCACATCCGGAACTGTCCACATGTGTTTTTCCCAAAGCCATTAAACAGAGTCATCGTGCCAAGGTTTCTTTACACCTGCAAAACAGGAGAAGAGCAGACCGTCACAATGGCATTAACACAGCAGTGCACAATATTATGACATATATACCAATGCAGATCTACAATTCCCTCACTGCCTCTCACAGACAGCTGGAATGCATGAGAAAGGGGTGCGTTTGCTTCAGAAAGGAGAGGCTTCCCCCAGTCAGGGCAGTACAAAGTAAGAGGCTTTCACATGTTGTATAGGCTCTTATTCACGCACTACACCTTTTCAAAACACACTCCATATGCATATCTTTCCCATTATTCTAATGTGCCTTATCTGTGATACTTTCAGATAGTCCTAACTGCTTTAATTATGTAGTGTATAAAACATCAAAAGATTATCCTAAAATAATATAGACATCTTTTGCGAATCGTTTTTGCATAAAAGAGCAATTAATCGTCATTTGCTTCCTAATGGAAAATATATTTTCTTTCCAGTCATATTCCGATTGAGTGCGTACCATCAGAGAAATTATAGCAGACATAAGCCACTTGTACGCATAAAAAGGAAAGAAAACGTAACTTTATTTAGTCTTGAACGCATATGACCTTTTATTCCTATTTTGAAAGAATAAACTATTATTGGAACATAATAATAAACCAATAATGTCATTATAAACAGCTGTACTCGAATGACTGCAAATAGCTGCCCGCAACGTTACAAATATGGCTTAAAGAGACTTTGGTACCAACAGTAATGGCATGTGGCACAGAATCATTCATATTTGGAAGAGTGGGCCCCAGGTGGCAGGATAAGGCCTTCTTCCTTGACACTACAATCCCAACACAAACGTTTAGTTAGGATGTTGACATCCCTTACGAAAAAGAAGTTTATTCAAGTGTGCAATTAGTTTACTTCTTTTAAACTAAAAATAGGAAAGTATACTTTTAGTCTACTTTTTATGTACTTCTCAGAAATGGGCTTTATGTACTTAAAATGACATTTAAGTATACTTGACTTATACTTAGAAAAAGTCTAAATATATTTTAGCTATAATTGTGTTCCTAGAATCCGTGTTTTCATTGTTATACGGTAGAGGGCGCTAGTACACATCTTCTGTACAGAATTTCCAAAAAACACAAGTGAAGAAGAAACCGAACCAACAGATGCTTCCACATGTATTCTAACACGATCATCAGACATAAAACAGCATCAAAACTGTGTAACATTATGGAATAAAATGTCGACCAATGAAGAAGTAATAATAACTGTCAAGCTTTGGGGTGTTGATCGACTCTACGTTTTGATTATCATTCTGAATCCAATTCATAGTCTTTTTTCAGCTTTTTGTTCAAAATGTTGTTTATTTCTTTATTTGTTATTTATGAAACTTATCCACATTCAAGTGTTTAAAAAAAGAATGCATGAAGCTAGAATAAAATGTTTTTGTTTACAAGCAGATACCCTGTTCTTTTGATGTTTGTATGTTCAGATATTCATGTAACAAAATATATACAAATTAATACCTAAATAGGGACATAGTAGTATACTTAAAGTATGATGTAAAGTTCACTAAAAGAAAACTTACAAGTATACTTGCAGTATAAAACTACTAAACTAGTAGTTTACTGAGACTATACTTCAAAGTGTACTAAAAATGCTACTACAAGTATTTAATTAGTAAACTATCAGTATACCTATAAGTTCACTTTTAGTATAGTTGCAGTACAAACTAAACATTCTGATGTAAACTAGTTGTGTACTCAAAGTTTACTACTGTTATACTTAAAGTATACTTTTATATACTAGAAAGTGGGCCAATTTATTCCCAAGGAGTATTGAAATAGTACACTTACAAGTATACTACTAGTACACTGATATTTGTATACTTACTACATAAAGTATACTTAAAAATATACTTGAACTTTACTTAAGTATACTTACTAAAATAAACTTGAAGTATACTACTTTTTGGTAAGGGATAATATTACAGTCAGTTCAAACCAAAACCACCCAAAAAACATTAAAGCAGTTGATTGTTAAGAAATCTTTAGTCTTTATTAAAACCATTTTAAAGAGTAAAACCTAGCCACTAATTCTGAGCAGAGAGAATTATATTATTCAGACAAAAAGGCCAGACAGGAGTTTGGAGCATGTGTTTGGAAAGCATCTCTCCTCTTGTCATGTGTGTGAAGGCTGAATCCTCTGTGAAGCAATCTGCTACAGATGGTCAGACTTGGGATGATATTTTATACGCCACTGAAGAAGTGCACTAGCACAATTAGGAAATTATACTACTTTGGCTGGAATCGCAACAAACCTCAGGAGTCTTTGCACTTGCACTGACTAGAGTTGCTGTTGGTAAAGTCTGTATTATCCAAACCTCAATGCATGATGATGGCAGATCATCACTGTGGGCCGTTGTGGTCTCTATACATAAGTGGATTACAAATGCAATTTTTCCTTGTCAGTTCTGTTTAAGAGTTCTCCAGTGAGACACACATAACTCACTGAAGGAAGAATATAAATATTGAATCTGGACTTCAGTGTCATTTTTTTAACAAGGAAGAAGCCCTCCAGATGAAACCACATGATTGTTTTCATTCATTGCAAAGCTGTTCAACCAGGCTCCCTCTAGTGGCCACAATGAGTCAACAGGTTTGTGAAAGAGGTAGAAGACCTCAAAATTTTAAAAAAAAATAATACTTTTATCACAAATGATAACACTACACAGACATAAGTATAAAGCCTAAACCAATATTTTTTTGTGTGTATGGACACTTCTGAGTGGTTTGGTGCCTCTAATGGTTGGCATTTACAAATAATTAACCCCACAAACACAGTTGACCGGCAGGGCTCCATGCTGTCTGTCCTAATCAACTATCTAAGACCTTCATTAACATGTGATACATTCTTAGCCTGTCATGTGTAAAGGGTCACACTAACACACAAATCCCATGTCCAAGGACATCCAGGACAAAAACCACAATAATCATCAGTACTGCATGAGTGATCTGAAACACAAATCATTAGAGTCACAGATTGTGTCGAAACTGATTTGAAATAGGTAAGTGATCATTAAGGAGCCAAAAAAATCAGTTCTATCTGGGGTTAAAACCACAAACCTGCAGTTCTAGGATCAGGAGACCCCCTATAGGTGTTTTTGTGAAGTGTGGTCGGCCCAATGTTGAGTCTAATGAAAGCAGCAGAGATTGTGGGGCACTTGGGGGCCACTTTGAGCCAATTTAAACAGATTCTGAGGTCATGGAGGCCCACAATGCATTGCCACACAATGTGTCTCATTCCTATATTTAACGGCTTATTAAAATACATAGCATAAAGAGGTTGTCGAGGGGGCTGGAGGAGCAGACAGTTTCTCCATCATGATCGCACAGAATAAACAGAGGCCAGACTGAGTGATTGACAGAGGCGTCTGAGGAAAACCTGTGGGGGGCCGGCAGTCTTATTCACCACACAGCATTTCTGCATAGACACAGAGGCAAACTCAGCGTCATGTCGAACCACAGAGGATTTGAGAATCTTCCTCATAACATTCCAACTGCTGATAGCCTTATTATTTTTTTAGAAACATTAAAATGGTAAGAGATTGCATTCATGATTAACTATGAAAATGAGACAGAAACCATCACAGAGTAGGATATATCAGTTTAAGAAACTTGGCTCTATTTGAGGGACGAATTAGAAAATCTTTCACCAAAACCCATGCTTACGATGGGTCTGAAATGACTGAATACGGATGAGCAGTTGCCACAGTTTCCGCAGACAAAACTGGTATGGAATCCACTCCCGCTCAGTTTTCAGTATTTAGACAACCACAGTGCCAGACCTCCTTGGGCTTTCTGCTTTTAGCCATCCAGCTGTCGTCAAGAGGCTGGAGTTGGTTGGTTTAACGGTGAAGGTGGCAGGCGGGTCTTAGTAAAAGTTCCTGACTGATATGAGACTGGCTTAGTTGGTTTTTATGACAGTTGAGCTATGCTAAATCTGAAGAAGCAGGTGACAGATGAGCAAAGACGGATCATTTCAGTTGGATCATTTGTCTGAATCTAAAACCAATTCACTGAGCATCCATTAAAGAAAAAAATGCAAGAAGTATTTGTGTTGGCATTGTACAAATGTTAATGTTTTATAATACTGCCACAAAGTCCAAATTTCAATGATTTTTGGGAGCTTGTTAGATATTCTACATTTTGTAATTTAAAAACAGATTTTAATTAAGTTTTATACATAACAAATCCTTAAAAGCTTCAAATATTAAAATGTTCAATGTAAAATCCTGAAGCAAATCCAGTTGAAAACCACTTACTGAGACTATATGTGTGCCTTTACACTAGACTTGTAAAGCTCAATTCTCTACAAAGATAGCCATTCATATAGTACATTTGTAAAACCCTAAAGCTATGAGGTCCTATAAAAAACCCTTATCAGCGTGCTTTACCAGTGACTCACTCTTTAAGCTCATGGTAGCCAACACACGCTTTTTAGCTGTCATCTGTACCGCATTTGAATAAAGACCGAGATTACACTTCTGAGGGCAATTACTACTAATTTCTTCAGCATGTAAAGACCCTCAGTGCACTTAAACAAAACAGCTTAAGACATCAAGAGTGAGTCCAAGGTTGAAGCCGATGCCAACTCTAAATATCTTCTAGAGAATTTGCCACTGGTTCACGGGAGGTTTACCAGCCCCAGTGCACTACATAGGAAAAAGATAAAACCCCCAGCTAACATGGGATGAGGAAATATCTCACGAGTAAAAACAACCTCCATCATCAGGTGAGTGAATGAAAAGTCTGACCTCCAGTTTTGACAACAATGATGTAATCCTAAGGAAATGGAGTAATATAGCTTTCCGGACATTTCTCTCCACACAGGCACACGCTAGTTTGGTTTTTATGATCTCTCTGTGGCACAGGTTTAATAGGATATGAGGTTTCCTAAGAAAGTAACTGGAAATATGGAGTTTGTCACTGTGGCAAAAAAAGCAAGGTAGAAATGTTTCCAAATGTCCTATTCCAATCAGAGGTAAGTCCAGAAATAACAAGGTTTGGACTAAAGCAGTGACCCCACAAGTTCAGGTTAGACATTTCTCATAGTAGACACCCCAAACACACAGATTCCCTCATAAGTTGGTGAAAGCTATGCAGGGTTTTTTTTACTCAGTTTTCAGTGTTTTTTTTTATAAATAAATATAAAAATATATACAAGATAAATTATTAATCATATATCTCACTACATCAATATTATATTATTTAATTTATTATGTATACAAAATTACATTAACAGATAAAAATAAGATTACCTTCCAAGCACACTGTGTGCTGCTCTAAGAAAGAGAAAGCTGCATTGAATAAACTAAACAACCTGCGGTCTCCCTGTTATGATCGGGGTCGGGTATACAGCGTGCTCTTTCTCGGGGAATGAGATGTAACCGGAAAAGAGAGTGGGTGAGAGAGACAAGATCTCTGAATTATTAATAAGCAGTGACGCACTGTTTAACAAATGTTGAACACTGAGATGCCACATCTCAGGTTCCCATGTCTCCAAGGTTACAGCACACTGTGCCACCATACACACTAAACTGGGTATTAAGACCGCTTGAGATAAAACACTGAAGTCTCTGACAACTGCTTCAGATTCTAAGATTCTAAAGAATAAATATTCTGTGTTTGGGTGGAATATTTTAATACAAGATTTAATGACGTGTCAATTTCATGAGAAATGTTGTGACCAATACAAACTACCAAAATGTTTTTACTTCTAAGACGTTAATGTGCTAGTTAATGCTAAAATGTATAAAACAGATGCTTGTCTAAATTAGAATTACAGAGAGGCCTACGCCCAAAGCAACCCACCATCGGCTGTGGTACCTTTCTATTAAGGAAAAGGAACTGTGCCTCAGTAGAATTTTACACTAACTTGTCCAAACTCTGACCTTATCTACAAGCAGGCATGTTTCCAGTCCATTTGACAGTGCTGATGCTTGAGAATGGCTACCATTACTGGCCACGAGAAGTAAAATACGGCACAAAGCCACAGTGCCACCATGCTGAAGTTCACTACTCTGAATAAATATGCCGTCAAGAGCTTTTAGACACAGACCAAGCACTGAACACTCCATTTGGAGCATTCTCAATGTAGCGCTCAATGATTCAGTAATATTATTACTGAGTGAATGAGCAGCTTAGGTGAAAGTAGAGTGAAGCACTCAGAATCTTTCTGTATACCAGTCTTCTGTAGTGATCTGTATACATCTCACTAGCCTGGTTTGGCGTATTAAGTTAAGCTTAATTAGTGTTTAATATAAAACACACACATATAAACCAAAACACAAAGATGATATGTAGCATTTCAGTATACACTTACTGTACGTTGAAAGGGTATATGGTAACCTCACTCAAGAGGAGTGAATCGCCACCTGGTCAAATGACTTAGCAAAAACAAGCTTCAAAGATGGAAAAAAGAATCCTTTCCCAGGAGAAAAGCCACAATCTGGAGCACTTAGATATAATGGTTTGGCTGTAACCAAAGGGCCAGGGAGCCGTTTCCAAAATCTAACAATAGAGACGGTTAGGTAAGCTAAAAACAGAACATTTTGCAGACACAAAGTGTACTTAGAGATTTTGTTACCTATCTTGGAGTGTAAGAGAAGTTTGAATTGCATGTTAATCTTTTTTTTATAATATCTGCAATCCAGGCTCATTGGAATTACATGCCTCTGGCGAAAATTATGCAAAATTATATCACAGTGCTTAATAAACTCTGCAGACCCGGATACGGGTCCAAATCGCTTAAAAAATGTTTATGCTTCATTTACATAGCCTTCCTTTTATGGTATCAGCCCATATATATATGGGTTCATTTGAAAGCTTGGAGTGTCTTCTTTACAAAGAATACCATTCCTTTTGGTTTTTATATACATAAAGCTGTCAAATTAAGCTTAGAAATGTATTCGTCCCACACACGAATTCCCGCCTAACCATTGCGAATAATTTTGACGAAGAATGTGTATTTGATATATTTTTCACAAAAAAGTCAAGTCATATATCACAAGAAAGCTCTCATTCTCAGGAATTTGACGATGTAGATTATTTCATTGTGTGACAATCACAGATCGAATTATCTTCGATAGAATCGCGATGTAAAATTTGGTCACCTCTGAGCAAATTTACATTTATACTCGTAGCACTGCTCCAATCAGCCGGAAACAGCCACAAATATCTATATGCTCTATATTATCTTTTAGATTAGGATCTCTTCTTTCAAACAAGACAATTTCCACGTTTCTGCGTGCTTCCATCGGTGAGATATATAGCGTTTTGTCCAGGTTCAGAAAAAGACGCTCGTCTGGAAACAGGCTCTCTTCATATCAGAAGCGCACACAGCCAGCGCGTCTGATGTTCTAGAGCTCTGTGGTCGCTTGTGGACTGCAATTGGTCAGATTACATGTCTGTCAGCTCGGCGGCCATTTCAGAGCCGTGAAATTTGACACCTCTGCGTCACTCGAGGGGGAGAGGGGGGTCTTGCATCCGGGTCTGTTCCTCTCGGGGTTCTTTGGGCTCTGTAGTTTTTTTGAATGTGTTGAAGGCGAGATTCCCTCACGGAAAGGATAGTGCACACGCGTTTCGGATTATATCAATCTATGATAATCACATTACAATTTATATATGGTGAAGAACATTCCGCGGCGCCGTGGAGTGGAATGAACGCGAGTCTGGTAAGGCTATATGAGCTTTGTTTGCGTGTGTTATATTAGAATGGTTGTTTGGAAACTTGATAGCACAGCTAGCATTATGATACACTGTTTATTGACAGAACAGTATAGTTTATTAATGATTTCAGTGAATATACAGTAAATATACATGTATTGTTACAGTGGTGTGTGGATGAACTGAAATGTGTTTGTTTGACGCTCTGAATGTTACAGCTAGCTGCCGAATAGCAAATTAGCTCTGCTCTGGAGCGGATGATACAGTGTTGTCATGGAGAGATGCTCAGCTGATCAGGAGTGATCAACTGATGCTGAGGTGAGAGATGCTGTGATCACTATCCCAATACAGAATGCATATAAGTGGAATTATATAAAGCTGGAGGATATGGATTATATTTTAGATTGTGATAGACCAGATATATATTATAATGTAGACAGTCTTGTGCATCCTGAAATAATTCAACTGATTGTAGAATAACACAATATGTGACATTTGGTCCAATTAGCTTGTGCCATGTTGTATATTACTGCTTAGAAAAACATAAAAATGAAACATAATTCAATTAATAATCAATTAAAGTGCTTATGGCACAGAATAATATAAGATTGTGGGATTAATGTGTTTTATAAAGCCTGTTTTTGCAAGGGAAACTCACCATGACACATTTAGATGCACAAATTGACATTTTCACTCGCTTCACAAATAATGTAGTAACTTCTGTTTAGAAGCTGTTATTTGAAAGATTATTTTTTCTGGTACTTTTTTGGCATCTAGTGGCATCAAACAAAGTAAATTGCAGAGAGTTGAGCCTAATAGAACCTGAATTACAGATTTTCAAAAAAATTATTACTTTTAAATCTCCAAAAGCACCTATGTTTTTTTGTGTTTATAGTAATATTTGAAAAGTATATAATGTTATTTATAAAGAATTACACTCATATTTTGTAGTTCAAAGGGTTTTCTTTACAATGAAACCATTTTTTTTCCATTTCCTCCATTGTATGTGTGCAGGGTAAACATTTGAATTTGAGTATGTTAAATTTAGGCGAAAATACCAAAAACCGTTAAGTTGCACATTTCACAACACTTCAAGAGCATTGTTCAGTGAGTGGCATTAAAAGCGTGTGCAGTTTTATCCAAAACAGATGAATCTGTGAATCTGGCTACATTAGTTTTTAAGTGGGTGATTATCCGTATACTGTGGCAGTTTAAAAATGAAATGTCCAGAGAATGATGATAAAAGGTTAATGCTTTATCATATTTGAAAATAATGTACCACCTACACTGAACCCTACCCTAAGCCTAACTGAAAGCATATGCAATTTAGTCTTTGAACTTTTACAGAGTCTTCCACATCTCAGTGCTTTACTAGGCGAGCTACCAAGCAAGTTTACTAGATCAGAAAAGCCAAACAAATGGAGCTGCTTATGTGATGCAAACATCAAAATGTATTAGATTACAAACCATGTGCTAAAATACACTTGCAAAAAATATTTAGCAAAACAAAGATCACTGGAGTACATTTTACAGGAAAATTTAATTTTTAACGTTTTTATGAAATTTCATGTTTAATTAAATGAGTTACTTACCATTTCTTTATAGCTATTTACTTGCAATTATTTCTGAATGAAAAGTGTTTCAAAATACAGCCTTAACTATTTTTTCAGTGTAAAAGTGTTTTGAATATTGTGCAAGGAACTGTGTCTTTATTTATCAATTATCTGCCCCATAATCAAAATTTGAGTAAAAAGTTTTTTTAAAAAGTTGTTGCCATTGTAGTGTCCTTAGTGTTAATTTCAGTTGAAAACTACAGTGAATTGTATTGTAAAGGTAAATTTTTGGAGTTGCACAATTATAGGTAGAAGCATGTATTTCCAACAAGCCTGGGTTGAATATCTGTCATCCATTCAAAGCAGAGAGGAGTAAGAATCGGCCTGTGGCACAGCCAAGCATAACTTCAGAAAATAAATGTTTTTTCTGGTTAGATATGGCAAGTGCACGGAATTGCACGCAATCTGTTTCCTCCAAAGAACAATTCTGCAATGATTATAAGGCTTCAATTAAGAGCATAAGGAAAGAGAAATGGATATACACCCCTGAGATCTCACATCTAGACAGGGAAATCACTCAGCAAAAGGGCTATTTTTCTCCTTCGGTGTTTGCAAGAAACAGATTAATCGTGGTTTCCCCTGGACCAACAAAGAGATCAGAACTTACTTCTAATCTTAGAGTTTCAGTGTGGCAAATACACATTCATATTAAATAGCAATCATTCAATGAAATACAAAGTACATAAGCTGCAGTAATGATCCTCAAGCAATGTGTGGGAGAGTGGTTTCAAATCCCCCTCCTACTGAGACACACACCCTATTCTCTTGGCTTATTCTAATTAAATCAAATAGCTCCTCTTCCCCCATGTGTTGCCTCTGATCACTTTCCAAGTGTTGATGGGCAACAGTATGAACAGACTCCCCCTCACTGGGTAAGTCTTTCTTTTACTGCCTTATAATGTGCGTCTCATGCTGAGGCCGCACATGTGCCCTGCGCTTCTGACATCAGCTATGATCTGACACAGGAAAAGAGGTTCCAGAGCAGCCAAGATCACTTCTGTACTTCATTTGGTACTGATAAATTATTATATTAGGATATTAGAGCAACAGACTAGATCGGGTTCTTGAATATATGTGGAGATGTACTTTGCTTTTTTTAGTCAATGTTAGCCTATAACTTTCAAGAGAGGGGAATCAGATATCACTAAATGATGTGTCTGTCTGCAATGTTGCCCCTAAAAACAACTACTGAACAAATATGAATCTAATTGACAAAGCTCATAACTGTACTTTTACAATATTTACAAATAGTGTTGTGCAGGAAACATGCTTATAAATGTCAAATGAAATACGTTACGAGTCCACTGACTATCGAGCAAGGGCTCCCTTTAAAGCGATGTTTTTAATTACAAGTGCTGTCAGTCATATGGATCACAGATTGTTGCAAACCTCCACCCATTCAACAGATTGTCCAATCATCATAATGTGCAAAACAAATACAATGATTGACAGGCCAATGTCCAATGAACAGATGTTACTTCCAATGCAAATAGCGCTCCTGAAAGCATGGCGTTTGAGTGGGACCAACAATGATGCTTTAGAACATAATGTCAAAGTCCCTTTCAAGGAAAGTCTGTTCACTCGGTGGCCATATGTGCAACGCCTCCGGGCATCTCAAACTGCCAAGTCCTATCTAAATGAATGGGGGAATCCTGAAATCTCAAAAACTGTTTACTGAACTCGCAATTAAATTACATATTTCAATCATCAACAAAATCTGAAATGAACTGCCCCATGAATGTTGTTTCTTGTGCTCAAATAGCGTTTAAAAAGCGTATATTGCAGTAACGCAATGACTTTGCCAATCAGCGACTGGCTCTTTCATTTAGAAGGCGGGACTATTCCACCATATTGCGTGTTGCAGTTTCTCCCATTCATAAGTATGGAAGAGTACTGTATTTCCATAGTCTTTAATAATGTCTAATGGACATCGATCTTTGCTCCATTAAAATCCATGGTTCAGGTGTCTGCCATAATAGACTGTACGGTGGCTGAGAATGCTAAACCAATCACAATTCTGAAAACAAAAGAACAAATTACAAATGCAAATGCAAGTCTAAAAAACAAATTAACAATTCAGAAAACATTATAACAATTCAGAAAACATTATAAAAGTCAGAAAACACAACGACAAATCAGAA
This sequence comes from Sinocyclocheilus anophthalmus, assembly GCA_018155175.1. NCBI lineage: Eukaryota > Metazoa > Chordata > Actinopteri > Cypriniformes > Cyprinidae > Sinocyclocheilus > Sinocyclocheilus anophthalmus. The sequence goes on from JADLZN010004446.1 coordinate 111,059, forward strand.
AACAAAATCAAGTCAGAAACCACAACAATTCAGAAAACATTAAACAAGTCAGAAAACACAATGACAAATTCGAAAACAAATTAACAAGTCAGAAAACACAACGACAATTCAGACAAACCGGAAGAGGTAGGTATAGTTTGAGACAGCGCCATTGGTTTGGGATTACTCACTGCTGACTGGACGAGACATCTGTCAGTCAACGTATACAGGGAAGAACCAGCCTAAGAACAGCAGAGTCCTGGTAGAAAGTCGGAGATGGTATTAAAGTAGCTCAGTTTAAATTATTTGTATGAATTGCCCTGGCTATGGAATAAAAAAATAAGGGGTGTCTATTTACATTTAGTTAAAAATAGCACTAAATCATCAGCTCCAGTGGTGCAGATAGATAAGTGCGTGTCACTGACTTTTTGATGCGATCGACCCGGGATCGATCCTGCTTTTTGCCGAACTTTTTTTTCCTCCCTTTTCAATTCTCGTATTAGCAATGGATTCTATTTGCACTAAGTGAAAATAGCAGTGTTTTCTTAGCGATGTGCTATTTACACTAAGTGCAAATACACTATTTTACACTGTTAAAATAGCAGGATTTCTACTATCAAGTATAATACTTGTTGCAAATAGTGGCAATTATCTGCACTTCAGTATTTTAGTAAATTATAAAACAGTATGCAATATTAATGTATTGAGTGCAAATTATAATTTTAAATATTAAATGGATGCCACCTTATTGGTACAATAAAGCCCTCACTACACCTACCCTAACCCTACCCGATACTTTATTTTCAACTTTTTGACTATTTCATTCATTTTTATTGAAAATAAATGCCTATCCGATGTTTATCCTAGATTTTAAAATAGGTAGGGATAAAAAAGAAAAGAAAAACAAGAGAAAATATTCGGGCAAATTGCGGATTCGGGGAACTGGAACCGAATCTCGAAGTTCGCGATCACGACACATCCAGCCAAATCCACAACGTAAAATAAATACACCAGTAGATGCACCCCGAACTATTTGCACATGATGTAGGTCTACAGCACTTTAATAGACAGAGATAGTAACAATAGTACTACATCGTATCTATTATTCCATAGTAAGGGCAATTCAAACAATACATTTAAACTGAGCTACTTTAATACCATCTCCGAACTTTCTACCATGACTCTGCTGTTCTTCGGCTGGTTCTTCCTGTATACGTTGATTGACAGATGTCTCGTCCAGTCAGCGGTGAATAATCCCAAACTAATGGCACTGTCTCAAACTATACCTACCTTTTCCGGTTTGTCTGATTTGTTGTTGTGTTTTCTGACTTGTTAATTTGTTTTCGGATTTGTTGTTGTGCTTTCTGAATTGTTATTTTGTTTTCTAGACTTGCATTTGCGTTTGTAATTTGTTATTTTGTTTTCAGAATTGTGATTTGTTCTACACTTCTCGGCCACCGTAAGACTGCAATGAAGAACGCTTTGACAGAGCCCGTGTGTCCGTTAAATCCTACAAACAGACGGACCACAAAGAGCGCAACAAAACTGTATGGTTTTGAACTTTCATTCGATAGAATAGAACATTTTTAATCAGTCATATTTAAGTTAATATTGAGTACCTTACATTTTAGTATTTCCAGTTATTTTGTTTATTTCTGCTCCGCCAAGTGTGCGTCTCAAAGCAACACAGCACTTTTTCTTGAATTTGAATGAAAATTCACTTGAATGATTCACCAACTCATAAAAACCGTTTGCTGCCACCTACAGGACTAACAATATAACCTTCTAAAAGGGTCACGGAAAAATCTCCACCACTAATTGAGAGAGCCTACTACATAATACAGTCTGTCTGGAACACACAAATACAGACAATGTTTGCATCATTGAAAAGATCAATGATGCAAACATTGAAAAGACCAATCAAATTAGGAAGACCGGAACTAACTGTATAAACAAAGAAAAATTACATTGCTGCGTTTTTAATTAGACTTTAAGGGAAGTGGACATAAAGCAGTGCAGTCTTGAATCACTCACCACAGAACAGTGGAGTCCCATAATATATTGCAGAGTTCTTGATAGTAAAGGAACTACAAACTAATAACTACAAGCCAGGGTCCACGCATTCACATACAGATGTGTAATACTGTCATAAAATACACATCTGCAGCATCCACTTCCCTGTGCTTGTGAAGTACGCACAAGCCCTCAATGCCACTTCTGTCATATCCACCGTTACATGCCTTTCACACATGAGTGAGTAAACTGCTCTCTTCTCTTTTAACTGCACGCTCATGATACTTAATTACAGCCTGTGTAGTTTGAAAGAGGGACCTAAATAATAGGCATGCCGTGATGCAGTGAGGCGCGTGCAGTTACACGTTGCGTGCAGGCACATACTATATAAGCGTCCGGTAGCCGCAGTCACCGATGAAAGAGCTGGAGCAAAAAAATGGTAATCCTACGAAAACTCAAACATATGTCTCTTGTTAAAAATGGGAGTCTGTTTTCGGGAGAACGCACGCATCGCCGCTCAAGAAGAAACCGATCTCCGCTCGTCCATTTACTGAGAACGGTTCCGTTTACGTGCGAGGAATAGTAGCAACCCCACTCCTCCTTCCTTTGGGAAGAATGTGACTCTCTATAGGATCCAGGACCGTATACTGATGGGATGAACGTTGGGAACGGTAGTGGACTCACCCACGGTTTAATAAGAAAACATCTTGGACGTGGATTTGACAAAATATCACCTGTCAATTAAAAAAAAACACTAATAGTGTGTGACTGTCAAAATCATCTAGCTATTTGCAAGGAATTTTAATATGATGTCTATAATGGAGCTCAATCCTTTTAAGTTAGTGTCGCGAGAATTCAAGACTTACATTTTATTTTATTAGTTAATTAGCAATAGCATAGTCTATGTTCGATGTTAATGTTTATTAAATTGAGATACAGCCTAATCGTTGTTTTGCTGATGTACCGTTCCTAACGAAAAGTGCTTCACTGCGTTTCTATGGTTAGCTACTTTCTCTGGCAAAAGCTATTTCTGTTTTGTGCCTCTTGTGGAGTAGCCTAGGCTATGTAAAATAGCCTATGTCTAAATTAATCAGTAAAAGTATCTAGACCTAGCCAACGAGTTGTGAATTCACGTTCTGTTCAGGTGTTACTAAATAGTGGTGGTTGTGGGTTTTGCTGTAACTCTTAACAGGTACAATAGGCTAGACCCCACAACCATAGGCTACACCTGAACAGAATGAATTCCCATCTCGTTATTTAGCCGAACTAAACATTAAGTATAGGTCTAGATAATTTTACGGATTTGGTTTAGATTCTTAAATTGTTTCTATGCGATATCTTGAATTAGCCTACATGTAGGTCCATTAAGAAAACGTTGCGTTTAGTAGGCTAATTTTAACGCATCCACACAGGCATGCTTGACGCGGACGAGCCCATGATGGGTCAGTCACTTCATCAGGGTATAAACCTAAGAGAATGAATAAAACTGCTCGTCCACACAAAGAAGCGCTTGGTTTTGCTTACACAGAAATGTGAATGGGAGTAAATTGATCAATAACCCACATCATACAGCTAAAATCATACTGCACTCAAGCGTTTTCCCTTGAGCAAACGCTAAAGGTGTCAGAATTTACGTTAAGCAGACTGTCTTGAGCCATAGAGAACGATAGGATAACGACATTGATTCTTACATTCATCTGAACGAGCTCCGCGACTGTCTGTGAGCGTCCGTTGTTTCACTCAAATCCAATTTGTATGCAGATGTATCCAGCCCGTTCCCAGATCGTTTTTGTTTCAGATTAATACATCAGCATTAAATCCATGGGAAAGAAATAGAATTCTCATGCAGATACTCCTTGCTTCCCACCGGCAAATAGTAGCCTAGCCCTCAGGTGTGAGCGGGTCCGCATTCACTATTCCATTCACAAACGGGATCAGAATATCTTACGATCTCCTCAGTGGCTTAATAATAACGCGCACCTCCGGATAACGGTCACCTCAGCATCCAATGCTGCATGAACTGGACGCTCTGTGGATACACCGCACCTCCGCGAGTGAAATCCGACACCCACATCAGGCCCGGCCTCTCCTAATTTGGCTTGCTAATATATTCGAGACGTGGGGAGCGGTACAAAAGGGGGAGCAGAGAGGAAAAAAAGAGGAGGACTGAGGAAAAGACTAGACTTGTTCCTGTAGACTGTAGTGCCACCATGCTCTACCTTGAAGAAGTGGTTTGAAGACAAAGAACCAGATTCAAGACCCCTTTCCAATGTGTAGTTTGATGGTGTATGTAACTTATGCTTTTGTATATGCATTTGCATATAGCCTAAATATATATAAATTATGTATGAATATTACATTTGATTAATTTGATGTAATATAAATTCTTAAAATGTATACAATTTATAGACTACAATTTAAGCAAATGATACAATTTATAAAATTATATAAATTATACCATTGATATAAAGTAATTATCTAACTTCCTTCATAAACTAAAATTATAATAGTATATATAAATTATTGACATTACTTTTAGAATGAAAACATTTAGGGCCCTTACTGATAGTATTGTCCTATAAACAGGAAAACCAATAAAATTGAATACAAGTATTTACAGTGGGTACGGAATGTATTCAGACCCCCTTATATTTTTCACTCTTTTTTATATTTCAGCCATTTTCTAAAATCATTTAAGTTATTTGTTTTTCCTCATTAATGTACAAACAGCAACCCATATTGACAGAAAAACAAAGAATTTTTGACATTTTTGCAGATTTATTAAAAAAAGAAAAACGGAAATATCACGTGGTCCTAAGTATTCAGACCTTTTGCTGTGACACTCGTATATTTAACTCGGGTGCTGTCCATTTTTTTCTGATCATCCTTGAGATGGTTCTAAACCTTCATTTGAATCCAGCTGTGTTTAATTATACTGATTGGACTTGATTAGGAAAGCCACAAACCTGTCGAATAAGACCTTACAGCTCACAGTGCATTGTCAGAGCAAATGAGAATCATGAGGTGAAAGGAACTGCCTGAAAAGCTCAGAGACAGAATTGTGGCAAGGCACAGATCTGGCCAAGGTTACAAAAACAATTTCTGCTGCACTTAAGGTTCCTAAGAGCACAGTGGCATCCATAATCCTTAAATGGAAGACGTTAGGAAAGACCAGAACCCTTCCTAGAGCTGGCCAAACTGAGCTATCGGAGGAGAAGAGCCTTGGTGAGAGAGGTAAAGATGAACCCAAAGTTCACTGTGGCTGAGCTCCAGAGATGCAGTCGGGTGTTGGGAGAAAGTTGTAGAAAGTCAACCTTCATTGCAGCCCTCCACCAGTCGGGGCTTTAACAACTGGTCCCGGGCCCGACGGAAGCCTCTCCTCAGTGCAAGACACTTGAAAGCCCGCATGGAATTTGCTAAAAAAAACACCTGAAGGACTCCAAGAATGGTGAGAAATAAGATTCTCTGGTCTGATGAAGCCAAGATAGAACTTTTTGGCCTTAATTCTAAGCTGTATGTATGGAGAAAACCAGGCACTGCTCATCAACTGTCCAATACAGTCCCAACAGTGAAAGCATGGTGGTGGCAGCATCATGCTGTGGGTGTTTTTCAGCTGCAGGGACAGAACAACTGGTTGCAATCGAGGGAAAGATAAATGCAGCCAAGTACAGGGATATCCTAGACGAAAACCTTCTCCAGAGTGCTCAGGAACTCAGACTGGGCCGAAGGTTTACCTTCCAACTAGACAATGACCCTAAGCACACAGCTATAATAACGAAGGAGTGGCTTCACAACATTTCTGTGACTGTTCTTGAATGGCCCAGACAGAGCCCTGACTTAAACACAATTGAGCATCTCTGGAGAGACCTAAAAAAATGGCTGTCCACCAACGTTTACAATCCAAACTGACAGAACTGGAGAGGATCTGCAAGGAGGAATGGCAGAGGATCCCCAAATCCAGGTGTGAAAAATGTTGCATCTTTCCCAAAAAGACTCATGGCTGTATTAGATCAAAAGGGGTGCTTCTACTAAATACTGAGCAAAGGGTCTCAATACTTAGGACCATGTGATATTTCGGTTTTTCTTTTGTAATAAATCTGCAAAAATGTCAACAATTCTGTGTTTTTCTGTTCATTGGGGTGCTGTGTGTACATAATGGGAAAAAAAAAAAATTTAAATGATTTTGTAGCACATGGCTGCGATATAACAACAAGTGAAAATTTAAGGGGTGGGGTCTGAATACTTTCAGTACCCAGGTATAGCGAGAGAGAGAGGAGATGAGAGAGAGAGATAGCGATAAAACATTATATTTACAAAATCTCTCATGGAACAGATCTGTTACAATATCCTATGCTTTTGGCCATAAAAGAAAAAACTAATTGTGACCATACCAGTCTTTTGGCTAATTGCTACAAATCTCCCAGCGCCTTAAGACTGGTTTGTGGCCAGGTCACATATGACAAAAGCCCCATTCCCCCATATAGGTATACATCACTAGAAATTCTGATTTCCACTCACATCCTCGGGATGTTAACAAGCTTCTCACTTGCCACCTGTTTCTGTTGTTATTATTATTCATTATGTATTATTGATTTATTTTATTGTATTTTTAACGGAACAGCTGATCACGTTTAGTGTAAATAATAAAGGGCATTTTAATAATATTACTGAAGGTGTTAAATTATATCCAGCATGTAATATGAGGGAAAATATTAAAAGGAACATATTTCAGGTTTGGGACTGTGGGGGTACAAAAAAGGTTGAGAAGATTGTGTTTTTTTTATAAGATAAATGGGAATGCCTACAATTCATTGATAATTCCACATTATTTAATGTCTTTGAGTGGACATCAAAAAATGTCTGGACGTTATTTGTAGTCTAGGGAGTGTGGGTGCGTACACCCCGCAGACGGATGGAGTCTAAGTGCACAGCAGCACCAGGAGAATCGGTGTGACAGCAAGGTCATTTATCAACCTGGGTTTCAGGTCAACCCCCTCCAACTGCACCCAAGCGTTAAGTAGGGAGAACGGTTGCTGCCTGAATACAAACCTGCAAAGGAGAGCACAATCTTTCCATGTTAAACAACTCAATTCCTCAAATATAAAAGCTATAATCTGTGTTCTTATCCATGAGTCTCTCTGTAAATATCACATTCATTGTTCTCCATTTTTTCCAGGGTTAGAATCTGAATATTACGCATAAATATTTAAGTCCTTCATAAACCTTGAGGTGAAATCAGGCATTCAATCATCTTCCCCGTGCATACGTAAATTTCTTTGCAGTGTCATTCTGTTGTAAAAAGACTTTACCACAGAACTCACGATACATGCTGCTAAGTGTTAGCAGATGGTGACGTTGAGTTTCTCGTGTTCAAGTGTTTGGGGAGAGGCTCCCCACAAGGTTTAGGATTTATTTCCAGTGAAGCTTTAGAGGTGGAGGACACACTTGGCTTCTGTTCAGAACCTTCAGATATCAACCTCGCTATATCTCTGATTTTATGCCTATAGATGCAATCATATTTAGCCAATGGAGGCTCATGCATATTCCCAGTCATACTAAAACACACAAACTCAATTTAAAAGTAATCTCACAGAGTTAAACCTACACATGTGAAGCTGTATGTTGCTTTTGAAGTTCTTCCATTGCTGATTTCGCACCATTGCTGTTGTTATCTTTAGTAGAAGTGGGACACAGGTTTGTGAAAGGCCTCTGCTCAAGTCATCTCAAACTTTGAGCTGAATGGTGAGTCCAATCACTGTGAGGCCATTTGGTTACGGCTCATTTAGAGTTAATAAGGGTTTCTGTCTTAGGTGCCAGCGTCATTCACACAGGGTGAGTTTGGCTGTCCTAACAGACATTTCACTGGCTTGGACAGAGCCATTTTTAATGTCTCGACATTTATCAATCTTACAAAGGAAAACATTTTACTAACAGTATGTTTTTAAGGAAATATTTACTCAAACTCTAAATAAATTCCTAATTCTGTTACCTGTCGATCAGCATTAACTTTCAACCAAAAAAAGTCTGTTCCAGCTCGAGTTCACACTTTATTTCCTAAAACTTAAAGGGTGAGGTCATTCTTCATACCGTTAGGAGAGGGAAAAAATTATGATAAAAAATGTGAAGAAAATGATTATAAAGACAATCAGAGTCCATTGTGTTAAGCTGAAGTCAGAGTACAAGTTTATTTTTGTGTGGCAAAAATATAGCAAACTCGAGGCTTCTGCTGTAGCCTCGCCACACATGCAATCATTTACTTCTCATAATCTATTAATGGATTTAATATGGACATTTAGAGCATTTCAGAAACCTTGGCGTTTCACAGTTTTTGACAAGTTCAGTAAATTCGGTCTTTGACAGTTGTTTTTCATCAAATCCTGAAAGATTTATTTCAACTCAACGTTATGAACATTTCATGCCTATATGTCAGGAAGGAAATCAGGAAAACATTTGTGTCTTATCTGTCAACTCGAGTAGGCTTGGCTAATAAAATCATCTCTCAGTGAAAAACGGATGAGTTCTGAGGATGGCTTTCCAGCTTTTGTGCACATTGTTGTGGTTCTGTGTGGATGTGTGTGAGAAGAATATGCACAAATTCAATCAAATTCAAAGCAATGAGCTCTTCTTTGGAGTTGTTTTCTCTCTTATTGCTTACAATTTGGGAGAGATGATGTAATTAGGGCTGGGCTGTGTTTTTAAGCACGAGAAGATGTTCAAGGTCTAAAGTGAAGTGAAGGAGACAGATATAACAGAGACTACAGAAAGCATGAAAAGTAGCCTCTTCTGAATCCAGAAACAATAGCAGTTAAGTGTGATTTAATAGGCTTGTGTTTTTATAGATGCAGACAATGTCGATTAGATTTGTAAAATGTTTTTAAAAATGTAAACATATTTGTTCCATTGTGCAGATACTGATAGATTTTATTAAGCATCAGCTTTCAAATTGCAGATCTCTTAAAGATAAACTTATGGGAGATTCTGTCAGTCCAAGATACACTACACTGCGGATATTTGTGCATTGACTTTGGATTTCATTTGTATCCGTTTCTCACTCCCGTGCAGAAATATTGATGGAGAAGTAGTTAACTGCTGTATGACTGTGATTATCCCCTCATATTTTATGGTATTTTTGGTTTGAGGTTTGAATGATGTGAGATTTTTCACATGTGGCTAAAGTTTAACTTTAGCAATATTGGTTTTATTATTAAGTATTATATATACACCATTCAAAAGTTGGAGGTAAGATTTTTTATTGTTTTTGAACAGTCTCTTATGCTCACCATGGCTGCATTTATGAAGAAAAAAACAGTAAAAACGGTAACAAATATTGTTACAGTGTATTAATATAGATTAAATTAGAGCAGTTTCTAATTCAATATATTTTGTAATGTAATTTTCAGCAGCAATTCTTACTGTCACAACCTTCAGAAATCAATTCATATGCAAATGGTTATCTCACCTGCATTTGAAAGGTTCTATATATATAAATAATCGAATCGTAATATTGCAAGACAAAACTTTGTGTTAAATTAGTGGGCCTTTCATAAGCAAGTCTTTGAAATCAGTCTACTGTATTGTCCTTCAAAATGGCCTTTTTGAAAACAGGAAGTGAAAGATCCTGAGAACTTCCTATGAGTTATTTTATGTCCAGCACTGTGCTTGGGGAGATCAACATGGCCGCCTCTGCCAAGGCGACAAACCTTACCGTCAGCTTCCTTCCTTGCGGTGCCCTGACTGTGAAAAGCACCGTGGGAAAGAAAGAAACTCTGGACAACACTTGGCCTTTCCTCTGCATTGTGCCTAGTCATTCAACATCACGCTAGAACAAGCACTACAGTTTGAGACTAGTGTATTATTCTGTATGAGTGCATGTTTGTGCATGTACAGTGGTATGTGTGTGAGAAGTGTGTGTATTGATGGCGTTCCATGATTATGCATTTGTGAGTGATTGATTGTGTGTCAGCAAGGATGTGGATGCTTGTATCGTGAACACAATGCAATGAACTGTATGCAGTTTTGGCATCATACGCTGAAATTTCACCCTTATTGTGTTGCTGTTTTCTTATCTACGTTAATCGTTTCTTATCAGTCCAAGAGTGAAACAGAACTCAGTAAGAAGCAGATCCAGACTCGACAAGGTCTTGCAAGGTCACACGCAGGGGTCATATCCACGGGGGCCTTTGTTTCCCCCCTTTTATGGGCCTATTCTTGCCATTATGGCATATAAATGAGATTTTAAGGTCTACTGAAAAAGCAATCAGCATTGCTAAAGTCATCCTCCATCTCAGCCATTCTCTCAGCTTTGGCAAGTTAAATGACAAATGACCAAAAAAGGGAAAGATGGGGAGGTCAAGTGCCAGAAAATATGCAAATGGATATCTCACCTGCTTCCTGTTTATTGTTATGGAAATTGTTGTGCCTCGGTGATAAAGACGTTTGTCCTTGGACCCCAAGAATGATGGAAATGATGCTGCTATAGCTTCCGTCAATGCAGGAGGCCAAATCATTCAGCTCATCCATTTCCGACAGTAGCACCTGGCCTCTGAACTTCAGGAAGGATGTGTGAGCCATGCGGAGGGTATCAGCGAGAGTATCTGTTCGGCAGGAAAACTTAAAAGACAGTGAAGAATATTTGTGTTGGACAGCCTTGGGAGTTTTCTCTATCCTGCACATGGACACTTTTTAAATTAAAATCCTTGTTTGGCTTGACTACAGTGATGCTAAGCCTGTTTTTATAATCTTAGTAGTCTACACTTTAATGACATCAGTTACTGTTTTTATGAACACAGCAGTACAATCTGAATTATCATATTAGTATTTATGAATTATCATAAATACCAGTTTCCTAATTCCAGAATCGCCAGAAAGCTGACTATCTAGCGCGGTGAATGTTATACGGTTGTCAACAAATGGGATACTACCTACACTATATTCCTTCTCTGACAATGAAGCACTTGAATGCAACAAGCTCAGGACTTCATAGATAGGAAATAGGAAATTTCCGATAGCACGTGAAGGCAGCATTAATAGTCATAATAAAGACACATGTCGCCACCTACTGACGTAATAATGTAACATCAGTGAAGGGTTATGAATGAATCTTTGATTCAAAAGTCAGATAAAATAAATATCAAAATAAATATAAACAGAGATAAATCAAAATCCCCACCACTCATTTATACTGTTTATGTCTATTTGTGAACATGCAAATAAGCAGGTTGCACTCACTTAATAAATGGACAACTAATTATGTAAATATGTAATGACAACTACCAATTATGAAAACCCAAATTTGAGTATTTTGAGATAGTATTGTGGGAGCAATCAAAAGTGCATTAGAGAGAACCACATGCCGCTGAAAAACAACATGAAATCTAAAATGCTGCTGGATTTGGGTCAAGAACTATTTTAAAAACGTGATAACTCCCCCATCTGCTGGACTGCATGTTGACTTGGCTCTCAAAACAGGTCAACTAAAAGGACACGTCATCATTTATTTATGAGATTGAGATCGCTCATCTGTTTTTAAGAATTAGGATGGAAGGGGAAAAAAGCAATTGAGACATATCAAAATTGTTCTTCTAGCTCAACACCAAAGTCATAGGCCTGATTTACAGGAAACACACAACTGATAAAATATACCAAAAATGAACTGGAATTGCTTTTTATTAAAGTGTGTTTTCTTGAACTCAAAGTCTTTCTTTGACCAGAAATATATTTCAAAGTCTGGGAAATTTAAGCATGTTTACAGCTGTAAAAGTAGTTCACAAAGAAGGAAAAATGTTTAATAACTTCATATTTAAGATCAAAATACCATGTTACGCATGGTACGTTTACAATAAAACAGGTGCAAGCAGCCAAAAAGGAGTAAAAACAACATGTCTCTTCATAGTGTACTGTAGAATCCAGTTAAAGCGCTCGGACTGCAACAGATGTTTACTTTTGTTTCATCATTCAAGTGCGCCATTGACAGAAGATTTGTTAAACAGTAGATCATGGTGGACATTAAAGAACGTAAATAGGCCATTCATTGTACATACAGTAAGATCTCCTTAGTTATCTAGTCAATATTTGGACAAATGCATTTGCCTATAAACATATGTTCTGTTAGGACCACTATCGTCAAAGATGATTGACAATTAGCATACAGTTTGGACTGGCGGTATGGTTCTGTTCTGGGCAAGAACTCCCTGCTCATCCATGCAGCATGGATGAGAGCAGGGAGAGCAGCAATAGGTAGATGCGGATCAGCTGATGCGAGTTTGACTAATGTGACCTGCCAGAACTAACGCTACGCTTGATTTCAAGAAGGCACACTTGTTAAATCCAAGCACGTTTCAAAATGAAAAAAGCAAAATACTGGCAAGATATCCTTTTATAATGACAAATATGAGGATTTATAGTCAGAACACGCTTTTATACACTATAAAGCTCCAGCTATGTTCCGTTTAGATAGTCAAGTGGCTGAGCTTTAACAACTGATCACATGGTTGTTTTTGTGTCTTTGAAAACCATCAAAAACATATGAAACTACAGTATGCTAAACCTTTGACCTTTAAAGTATATATCTTTAAATAAGCAAGTATCATATATAAGGCTTTATGTAGATGCATCTAGAAACATTTTGTTTGTTGTCTATTCTAAATTCTGGAAGACTGATTCTCATGTCTTTTCATTTACCAGTGATGCCTAAAATACAGAGCATCTTCTCAGCAAACTCTGGGAAAACGTACAATATGGAAGCAAAATAGCAACAAAGCTATTAACATTAGCCTGGAAATTCTCACAACAGATTCGAAATTAATTTTCCTGTCACAGTTCGTCCTCAACAGAGCACAGCGTTGCAGCCAACATCTGCGGACGCGCACAGGCATTAAATTCAGTTCAAACGCAACCACTAGTTGGCTGTGCTTCTCTGGTTATGATTGTTAGAGGTTACAGTACGTTTTGGTCCCCGTTCTTGGCACATGGTCCAGATACAACCAGCCATTATATTTCTGTAAGTCTAATCATTCTCTCTCCCCACATCAGTGAAGATGAAGAGTGTTTGGTAAGCTAAATTGTGGAAGAGTGTGGGTCGGCTTGTTGGCTTCTCCATGAGCAGGCGAGAGTCAAAAGTCACACTGATACCCTGCTGTGTTTCCCATCACTACTCACAGATAGCCCAGGATGGAAAAGCAAGGTAGTGGTTTAATATTTGGAAGATCTGCTGTACCACTTAGAGGTTGGCTAGCTGTCCACATCACAGGGACCTCTGTTTTGCGGCCTCTGTAATTATCATGCAATGGACTATTTCAGTGATATTCGACTATGTATTAGACCAGAAACCACGTAAGATCGGGTTTCCATGGCAAGCCTGGAAGTCCCTTGCAAAAAATAACAAACAAAGAGAGCTCGATCAAGATTAAACATGACTGTTGGAGACCCATGGCAGTGTTGAGGCTCGTTAGGGTTCGGTCAGTTCAAGCCATGCACTCTGGGAATGACTGGGGTGTAGATACTGACTACCAGCATATACTAACAGAAGCACACCCTGGTTTTAAATTCCATTTTGGATGTTCATTGTCAAACTGTAAATGGTATGAGAACTAGAACTATAAATTAGTTTAACATATGAGGTGCTTTTTAAATATGAATTGAGAGGAAATGAAAACTCATAAGTATTCATACAATTTATATGAATGAATAATAATGAATCAATAATTAAATTTAGCATTAATAATTTTATATTAATAAAAATCATAATTAAATTTAAAAAAATGATATAATATTAATAATTAAATAAATGTTTATATTTCATATTAGTGATTAATCAAACTAACACAAAAAATGCATTGGTTGATCACTGGAAACAATCCACTCACAATGGTAATGAAATATCTAATATGAAATTAAACGTAGCCTAAATGGTAAAAAATATTTCCGAGTTTAAAATATATATTATAATGGAGAATGTATTAAAGGAAAAATACTATTTCTGTTTTTATTGTTTAAAATTGTGTTTAATTCAATGCGTTAATTGCCGTTTCTTTGTGTTTTGAGTAATTTACTAGGAATTTCTGAGTGAAACTTGTATCTACACCCTTTTAGCTTGTGTGTAGTCTAGTTGCTTTTTATATAACAAAATGAACGCATATATATGTTATTTGTTAGATAATAACAATACATAATGGGAATTTGATTGGAAAAATCGGTACCTTTACACATCTTGCTCTTTAGTTAGTTAGTCATTTAAAAATTGGTCAATTGGCATTTGGTCGTGTCTTTTCATGGTCATATGTCTAAAAAATAAGTGCATGACGCCCCTGGTCAAACCCTCGATGTCGTCAGAAGTTTAAATCAAATTTCCAATCACAGTGCCACAGAATATGACTAAACGAATACCAACACTGACATAAGATTCTCATGAATGTTTCTCATTGAAAGCAAAGAACAAAAAAATGAATTATTTAATGCAGTCAACATGTAAGATCAATCCTGCTCCATTGCTAAACACCAGATGCCACTTGCATCGAAAGAAGAACCAATTCAAACATATTAAAATGTCCTTTTTAATAATAGGCACAATATGATCAAGTCCATAGATGGAAGTTTCTAACATCTGGTGTCCATCTGTCACTTAGTGTAAAATAGAGGTCCATTGAAAGTGACTGAACAGCCTCATTATAAAGCTGTTGAGTTTGTTGTCCTAAACCCCGGAAGAAAATTAGCATTAGGTTTTTAGAACACTTTTTTTTTAATTAGTGAGTAGATTAAGGTATTTCATTCTATAACAGAAACTACAGTCATATGTTAAGATGTTGTCTTTGAAGCTGGACAGAAGGATCATAAGGACATATATATTAAATTCTGCATCACCTCAAACCAACATTTGTGGCTACAGGCACTCATCACCAATATTACTTTATTTTTCTCAGCTCAGTTTTTTGTTCATTAAAGCAGCTGTGAATGACTTTGTCCACGTTACCTTGAACTGATATGATGCTCTGCTATTATTCTCATGGTAGATGGTTGGAGTTGTGTAGGTCAGAGAAAGATACACACAAGCAGCACTAAAGCTCTTAATTTCCTCTCCGTCTGCAAAAGAAAAAGGTGGAGCGTTGAACAAAAGACAGGAAATTGTTGGAAACATGGCAGTTAATGAAGAATGAGAAAGTTGTACTCTATATTCACACTCCGTGTAATTAAATATGGGCAGTATGGGTGAACGGGGCTATGAATTCACATGTGCAGAACTTTCCTCACCCAGCTGGACTCATAGGAAATTGTTTCTGTAATGTTTTAATGATAATATTAATATAAGCACATAGAATAAAACATATTACCAGGCCAAAGAAAGCTGTGTAGAATTCCATAATGAGTTAGAAATGTATAGGAACACCTATTATTTACAAAGTTCTACATCTCCTGTCCTCTGCATGTTCATTAAATAATTTAGCTACCAATAAGAATGCAATTCTATTTCTGCAACATTTAAAATGTCTTACAATCAATCTATTTAATAGAATTGTGCAAAATCAGTGCAGAAAAGGAAAATTGTCTGCTTATTTTGTCTGGACCAGTGATATTTTATAACCATTTATATATTATTATAATACTTATCAAATTGAATTTAGACTTATTTTTATATTCCAGTTTTCATTTTTAGTAATTTAGTTGTGCCTTTGCCATTTTATTAGGTTTTTTTAAATATTTTTGCTTATTCCTAAGTAAACTTTGTCGGTTGACAACACTTTCTGTTTCAGTTAGTTGCCAACAGAACATTTCTTTTTGTATTCAATATTGATATTTCATTTTATTTACATATATAGTTAATAGTTTTAGTTAACAATAATAGCACTGGTCTGGTCAATAATAGCTGAAAATCATTTTGCCATGTCAGATTTGAATGTATTTGTTCACAGCTTTTAGATAAATGGTCTGAGGTAGAACTTATGTTATCCCATGATATCCACTCTTGAAACATGAGTTAAACCCACAAACCAATATGAAATTAAACACATTTTCTCTAGACATTTAGTATTTTCTCTGCACCTAGTCATTTACTATGATTTGTATTTCCGAATATATTTTATACCAGTCCTAAATATTACACAAAATGCAATTTTTCCAAGAAAGAATTCTCTTGTGCTTGCAGGCTTTTGTGTGATCACAACAGATCCCATAAAACCGGCCATTTTACGAGTCCCACGGTTTCATTCTCCCCCCCCCCTAAATCACAGTGAATTGTTCCCAGTTTCGGTTTCGCGCATTGGGCTTTTCTGATGTGGGTCTGTGTTTCTTGGGTAATTAAAGTTTTTTGTGTGTGTGTCTATGAGTGGGGAATGAGAGGGGGTGTTGAGGCCTGTCAATTTACTGAGCATGACGGGACATTAAACAGAGGTAGAGCTGGTAGACACACTCTCCAAAAAAAACATCTAATGATCACAAACTCCAAGTGAGTGTGTTGTGGTCAGAGGTCTCACACACAGTCTTATGATGTGGCAACAACACATCAAATACAGAACACACACATTGGCCCACCTGCTCCGTTCTGTGTATGTGTGAGACAAAACAGAAAAAAAAAACCACCACACACTTTCACACAGACCACATTTTACATACCAAGTAAGCAGTTCTGAAGGGCAATTTAAATCTAATACAGAACTTTAAATCTTTAAGATGCTTCATGTTGTGCAGATGTATATTCTATGATTCATTCATTGCATATGTCACATGACAAATGAACTAAAGACTCAGGAAGTTAACTAATCATTTGTGTTTTCCATAATTGTCTTCGAATACATAATGATTTCCTAATTTGGAATATGATCAAAGATTGCATATGTGAACGTGTACAGGGAATTTGACATTTAATTACATTTTAATGACTTGAATAAAGATTGGTTCATTTTGCTAAACAAGAACGAACAAGAGTCAGTAAAAGTAAACCAATCTTCTCATCAGAAAATAAGAAATATCTTGACCTATAAACTTATATTGTAAGTGTATGAGGGTTTTTTGTTGTTTTGCAGAGAGGAGTCAAAATTATCAAATGCCACAGACACTTAATAGTTTAACTTGTTTTAATCATTCCTTTAACCTATTAAGTACTTTAAAAATAGGTTTTGTAAAATTATACTGGTCTTTAAAAATAAAAACATGAAGACAACTCTAAATAACTCTGATGTGTTTGCGTGGCTCTGTGGTCCTTTGTTTGTGGTGGAGGGGGCTGCCGTTTTTAAGCAGGGAGGGGCAGGAAAAGGAGCCGAGAGAGGAAGCCAAAAAGCATTCAAGTATGGAGCCAAAATCTGGAGGATAATCTCTTTGGCTCTGCTAAAAAGTGTCTGTGGTTGAAACTCTTAATTTTAAGATCATTTTGGGTCGAAAAATAAAAACACCCCAAGGATTGCAAGTTCAGAGGAGTACTTTAAGTAATCAATCCCATGTTTCATTTCAGTATGCAGAGAGAAAAATTACCACAGCAGGTCATCTTTTCAGCAGACTCTCCACAGTCTGTTCCCCTCCTTTGATTTGTCTATCTCTCCTCTAATGCCATCATGTTTTCTGAGAGAGTAAGAACACAGATGTGGAATGATGTCAGTGTTTCTCTGGTTTGTTTGGGCCTTTTCCGATATTATACACAGTATATTCAGTCTTTCTACTTCAACATTGTTTTTTTTCCTCAATGTTTCACTTGACCACTCAGTGTAAATATTTCAGAGTGGAAACCGTTTCAGTGCATATAACAAAGGCCATCTGCAAATAAATCATGATAGATGGCTTCTCAGAATTATGTCATTAACTTTTAAGATGATTTGTTTATAGAAGCCCATTTCTGTCATGGGTACACAGACCAGAGAGAGATGAATAACGTTCCAAACAGGCTTTATTTAACAGCATCTATAAGGCAATAGGTCAGGGGTGGCGGACGTCGGTCCTGGAGAGCCGCAGCCCTGCAGAGTTTTGCTTCAACCCTAATCAAACACACCGGAACAAGCTAATCAAGGTCTGAACGGTTAATAGGAAGCTACAGGCAGGTGAGTTTTAATTAGGGTTGGAGCTGAACTCTGCAGGGCTGCTGCTCTCCAGGACTGGAGTTCGCCACCCCTGCAATAGGTGATCAGAGAATCATAGCAGATGGAGCAGGAGGGAGATCAGACAGGTGCCACACACACACGTTTACAGGACTTGATAAAGAAGTAAAAACGTTCCTTTCTTGTAGAAAGAGCACATGACACTTGGAGATGGAAACACAGAGCTGATGACTGGGGATAAGTAACTGGACACTGGAGATCGGCGATAGGAGACTTGGGGGTGCAAACAAACAAAAGGTAAATAGACTTCAGGTAAATAACAATCCAAGACGAATATCTGGAAGATCTTACACGAGACTAAACAATCTGTGTGTGTGTGTGGTGAGTCCTTTTAACCTGTGCAGGTGAAACGAGAGACAACTGGTGATCGTGACTGGATGATTGGTGACAAGGAGCAGGTGAGCAGCAGGAAGGATGATGGGAAATGTAGTTCAGATTAGGTGACCGAACTGGTGACTGTGACAATTTCAGCCACATAAGAAAAAAATCATGCTTTGTTAAAAAACGATAGCTAAAAAGTCAATTATGAGAGTCAATTTGTCATTGTGAGATTATAATATAAAAGTCCAATTTAGACACGTTATAATTATGAGTTAAAAAAAATTGTCTTTTTAATATAATATAAATCTATAAATATAAATCTATAAATATAAACAAGTTTGTGTTAAAATCACTTTTCATTAGCTTTTAAAAGTGTGGCTAGTGTTGATAACCTAGTTGGGTTATATTGTTTTAAGTTTTATTGTATTTTATGTATTTGTATGTTGATTGTACAGCACTTTGATCTGCACGTGTAGTTATAAAGTGCCTTATAAATGAAAATTAAATTAAATAAAAAGTTGAAATTATGAAATAAATAGTCAAAATAATGAGAAAAAATATTACATGAAAATTATGAGATGAAAGTCAAAATATATGATAAATTATTAGATAAATTATGAGATAAAAAAATTGAAATTATGACATTAAGTCATAATTGTGACATACAAAATAAAATATGGCTTTTTATACCATAATTTTGACTATTTATTTTGACTTTCCATCTCATAATTAAGACTTTTTTTATCTCATAATTATGACATAATTATTCAAATTTGGACATTATGATTTATCAAAGCATGATTTTTTTATGTGGCAGAAACAGTTTTCCATATGTGTTTGAATTGGAAACAAAGATCACGGTTTATAAGTACATACGTAAACAAATAAATAATATATTACACAATTATTTAAAAGGAACAATTGAATTTGGAGGTCAGTATACAACAACAAGAGGACCATCTTACAGTATTGTACAATGGTACAATAGTTCTGAACAACAATACAGTATCTGTCATCACTGTAAAATTATTCACAGCACCCCTGCAAATTTACTGCTTGAACAGATTTAAATGACCTCACAACATGTGGTTAGCTGCAATTACTCAACAGAAAGCATACATTTTTTAAGGCACTCAGAGTGTTGCATGAAGTGTTTGTGAGTTGGCTCTGACAAGAGCACTGACCTGGCCCTATACCCAGCAGAGAGAGAGAGAGGCAGACTGCGAGAGGAGGTTGTGAAGGACACCAGCATGGGAAGTGGGGAGAATCTTGGCATGACTGAGAGTGTTTCGCTTGATATGTTTAAGAGATGCCAGAAAAGCCTGCGAGAAAAGCCAGCTCTCAATCACCTCTGCTCTATACTCTCTCCCGCATCTCTCATTCCTCCCCTTGCTTTCTCTTTCAGTCTCTCTCTCATGGCAGGAGCCCCAGGTCGAGGTTTGATTGATGCCTGTCTACAGCTCGAGTAAGAGTACTAAAGAACCAGCACACAGTGGGGAGTGCAGTCTCCATGCCAAACTGAGTCTTTTGATTCTGAAAAACGAGTGAACTTCAGTCTGGCAGAACTGAAGGTGTTCCTTTAACACACCAGCAAATGAGATCGCACACTCTCAAAGGCCGTAATGTCATGGTAAAAGTAGCCTCGCTCAGACCCACAAAAGTTCATTAATAGGACTGGGTGACCTTTACATTGTCATTAGCACCTACTTTATCCCAGCAGTCGTTTTATGTTTTTTGCAGGCTCATTACAGTACTATCATGCTTTCTGTGCTTTCACATCTATGCACTGCATTTTACTCTGAGCTAACTGAGCTAGAATTGTACATAGCGTTCCTGAAAATTAAATTAGCAGTTAAGACAATTAAAAATAAGGCTATTTTTCCCTCAGCAATGCCCAATGTAAATAATTTCACCAGAATGCATTAACATACAATTTCTGTTTTTGATGACAATGTATTCTTTGTTTTCTTGTTAAGCTAATTTTTGGTGCTACAATCATTTTTCAATTAAAATCTGGAGTCTGATTTTCCATCTGGAGTGGACTCAGGGGCTTGAGCCGACACTGGAGCAGACTCAGGGGCTAGAGCCGACACTGGAGCGGACTCAGGGGCTGGAGCCGACACTGGAGCGGATTCAGGGGCTGGAGCCGACACTGAAGCGGACTCCAGAAAACAGTACACCGAATCTCGTGGATTACAATTTGCAACTAGACGGATGTACGGTTACTTCCTCTACAGTCAAAAATCTGGGTGTTATATTAGATAGCAAATTGTCTTTTGAAAATCATATTTTCCATGTTACAAAAACAGCATTCTTCCATCTTAGAAACATTGCCAAGTTACGAAACATGTTACCTGTTTCTGATGCAGAAAAGCTAGTTCATGCATTCATGACCTCTAGACTGGACTATTGTAATGTACTGCTAGGTGATTGTCCTGCATCTTCAATAAAAAAGCTACAGATAGTCCAAAATGCAGCACCTAGAGTCCTTACCAGGTCAAAAAAATATAATCATATTACCCCAATTTTACAGTCTCTGCAATGGCTACCATTACGTTCCGTATCAGTTACAAAATATTATTATTTGCCTATAAGGCCCTTAATGGGTTAGCGCCTGCATACCTAACTAGTCTTTTACAATCCATCACGCTCCCTAAGGTCGTAAAATTCTGGACTTTTGGTAGTACCTCGGATAGCAAAGTCCACTAAAGGAGGTCGAGCTTTTTCGCATTTGGCTCCCAAAACCTGGAATAGCCTTCCTGATAACGTTCAAGGTTCAGACACACTCTCTCTGTTAAATCTAGATTAAAGACACATCTCTTTGGACAAGCATTCAAATAATGCATATCATAGTCTTGTACTGCAGTTATATCTGATCAAATGCACATTTTTTAGTTTGGGTTAAACAAATCAATTTTGCTTGTTGGAACAGCAGCTACGCTAATTAAGTCTCTATTTGTTTCTCTGTTTCTGCCACGGGATTTACACAAGCTTCAGTCTGGATCCAGAACACTTGAGAAGAGATGATGCAAGCCCTCAGAGGATCTCAGATGATGCCAACCCTGAAACAACATAAAACTTTCAAATTTTGCTTCAAGTTTGATTGCAACATATAATCATTACTGTTAATAGTGTTCATCGTCTGTTTTATTACTTCTTAAATTGATTTTTCCGTACATTTTTGCCATATGTACATTAACTGACAGTCACCACTGAAAGCTACCACTAACTTTGTAGAAAATACATTTGCTGTAAAGTTGCTTTGCAATTATTTATATCGTGAAAAGCGCTATACAAATAAACTGAATTGGATATTTAGCGCCCAAACTCTGGAATAATCTATCTAACATTGTTCAGGAGGCAGACACACTCTGTCAGTTTAAATCTAGATTTAAGACCCATCTTTAACCGGGTACACATAACACACTAATACGCTGCTAATATTCAAATCCGTTTTTAAAGGATTTTGGCTGCATTAATAGGTCCAACCGGAACCGGGAACACTTCTTATAACACCCGATGTACTTGCTACATTGTTGGAAGAATGGCATCTACGCTAATATTTGTCTGTTTCTCTCTTATTCCGAGGTCCCCTTAGCCACTAGATCCCGTCTGTATCCAGATCAGATGGTCACTGCAGTCACCCGGATTCCAGTACGTATCCATCCCAGATGGTGGATCAGCACATAGAGACGACCTCTACAGCCCTGAATGCCAGCGGAGACCAGGACAACTAGATGAGCCCCAGATACAGATCCCCTGTAAAGACTTCATCTCAGACGGCCACCAGGACAAGACCACAGGAAACAGATGAGTCCTCTACACAATGTGACATTGCTGCAGCCTGGAACTGAACTGCTAGTTCGTCTGGTCAGAGGAGAACTAGCCCCCCGACTGAGCCTGGTTTCTCCAAAGGTTTTTTCTCCATTCTCTCACCGATGGAGTTTTGGTTCCATGCCACTGTTGCCTTTGGCTTGCTTAGCTGGGGACACTTCCTGTCCAGCGATCTCGTTGACTTGATTTGCAAATGAATGCAACGATTACTATTTAACCTGAAAAATTGAGCTGGGATGATGACATCACTGAATTCAATGCTGAACTGCCTTTAACTGAAAATTGAGTATTTACTATTGTCATTTTGCATTATTGAAACTATTTGCAATTATGCTGTTTATTGCTTTGACAATCTGTATTGTATAAAGCTTTATATAAATAAAGGTGACTTGACTTGACTCAGGGGCTGGAGCCGACACTGAAGCGGACTCAGGGGCTGGAGCTGACACTGAAGCGGACTCAGGGGCTGGAGCTGACACTGGAGCGGACTCATGGGCTGGAGCCGACACTGGAGCAGACTCAGGGGCTGGAGCCCACAGTCACTCTATGGGATATCCTAACTCCAGTATTGCCATATAGCCTGTCTCAAAGTCTCCTGCCAACCAAATAAACTAATATAGGGCTGGTTAAATCAACACTCAAGATCCAACGCTCAATACGGCATGTGCAAACGTGTGAGCCTGTAAAATCAGTTTAATAAAACCTTGCAAATGTGTGCGGTGCAGGACAGACAGACCAACTCCGCCCGCTTCACAGATATATTGTAACGTGACCCCTTTTTTAAAGGAGGAGCCCAGACGTAGGCATTCTCGCGTTGAGTTGTGGGAATCTGTCCGCCGGCAGTAGCCGTAAAACAGATGGAGGCGTAAGACTCTTACTCGAATATGCAGACAGGAAGGAAATATTTTGGGGCCCCCCCCTCATATACAATGGGGAAACGCTGTTGTTAGTAGGTAAGCGCGCTTTACCTGTACGCGGCTTCACAAAGATTACAAACTAGCTGTGAGGTAACTATCTCTGAACCTTTGTTACTCTCATTGTGTTGTGGTGGAATTAACGGTTAAAGCACACACCAGCAAAAAGTATTCAAGCCTATGCTGTTATGTGCTGAAGAAAAGGCGGTGGTTTTTTTTTTTTTTTTTGTGTTTTTTTTTTTGTTTTTTTTTTTTTTTGTTTATTAAAGCGGCTCTTATTCTCAAGAGGAATATGAATTGACCCATTTGGGCATAAATATAAAAGCAGGAGCAGGATTTGTTGCTGTCTTCAAAAAGACCCCCCCCCCCCCCTTTTGCCCCATTTTTTCATCAATATCGGCATAAATGCATTAGACGCTTGAATTTTGCAAGAGGTGTGTGAATTTCAAATTATTACGCGCTTCGTGAAAGCCAAAAGATAACCAGCAAGAGTTCGTTTAAAGGGGTAATATTATGCTCTGTTTACGTACGTTGTGTTTTGTTTGGGGGTGTGTACAGATTTATTGAACAGTTGGCTCTATATAGAGTTGTTCGAAGAAAAAACACAGTGTTTTTTCAAGATTTAAACATTTAGTTGATACAACACCTCTCTCCCAGTCTGGCTTTTTCTGGATAATGAACGGCCTATAATAGCTCCTGTATTCAAATGAGGTAAGTCTTTCTGAAATACGGAATGTCGTTGTGATTGGTAGAGTGGCGACACGGTGTTGTTTTGTGTGTTTGTGATTGGCACACACTCTGACGCTCATTGTTCGGTCGGGAAATGGCACGGGCCTTACCATAGCTGGCCTTAGATACTTCGCGAGCTTCAGTGTAAGTATTGTGTCAAAATCAAATCAATACTGATTTTATGTGAAGCGGCGATTTTTTTTAAACTCGGATGATTGAACCACTCCTAAGTTAGTCCTGCCTCTTGGGAAAGCATAACGTAGTCTCCGACTTACGTCGATGAAAAACTCGTGATTCTTCTAGTGCAGACCCCTCAACCAGGCTCGTCCATATTCGCGGATATTGTGATATCAACAACGGTAGTTCGTGGTATTTTTTGTAGTTTTTTGAAAAGTGATTTCTGTTAAATATAATATCTCCTTTTGAAGTGGACTTTGGGTTTTGTAACTTTGCAGATCTTTTTTTTTTATGCTCAAACGGCAACATTACAGATTAACTAAAGTTGAAAAAATAGTGAAAAAAAAAAAATAAAAAAAAAAAAAAAAAAAAAAAAAAAAAGGAAAAAAAAGAAAAAAAAAAAAAAAAAAAAAAAAAAAAAAAAAAAAAAAAAAAAAAAAAAAAACAAAAACAAAAAAAAAAAAAAAAAAAAAAAAGAAAAAAATGGGGTTTGTTGAAAAACAGTGGAAAAAAAAAAGAAGAATAGGAACACCCTGTTTTTTGAAACGACAATTATTTTAGGGTCAGCCTTTCCGCTGTGTGCTCAAAATGGTGAGTACACAGAAAGCACATCAAGCACCAGAGAACCAGATTAGCCCATGTGAAAGACAGAGGATGAATCAGTTTTGAGTGGGTTAAAGCACGACGCCACACGCCTACATTAAAACCGGCACTACCCAAGGGATGCTGCCCAAAAAAAACTACATGACAGGCAGTCATCGCAGGCCAGAAAACCTTTCTGGGTTGAGAACATTAAAGATAGATAGATTTTAGAATTTCTTAGAAAAATGCAACAACTGAACACTGAAAGGGGGAGAACTAGAGATTACGGTCTAGCGGGGGCGACCAACAATCAAAGCAACCCATAAATAATTGAGGGTGGGCAGGGCCCCTAGGAAGTCTGTAGAGAGAGTTTGAGGACATGTTTCTGGCACCACCCCAGGACCAGCCACATTCATATTTACCACCAATGGTTTCAGGGCCACCCACCCCACAGTGACCAGCGACGAGGCGCGTTCTTGGTTATTGAGGATTGGAATGAAAAATCCCCCCCCCCCCCCCCCCCCACTTCCCCCCCCCACCCACCCCCCCCCCCCCCCCCCCCTACCCCCCCCACCCCCCCCACCCACCCCCCCACCAAAGTTCCCCCCCCTGTCCCCCCCCTCCTCCCCCTCCACCTCCCCCCCCTTCCATCCCCCCCCCCCCCCACCTCCCCCCCCACCCCCCCCCTTCTCTCGCACCCCAACCCCCTGTCTGTTTTGACCACAGCAGAGATCGCTGCCGCGCGGGAGCCGGCAGGACTATAATCTCTGCGTACTAATAATGTATGATCTCCGACCAGCAATATTTACTGGGCCACCACGGAGGTAGCTACCAGTTATCATTTTCAATCCCTCCTCCATCACTCTGTGTGACATGCAAGAGGGCTTGAGGATCTATCAAACGGGGGGGGGGAGGGGAACCCATCTTCCATCACTGGCCCTCATGAGGCCCTCCCAGCTGGAAAACAATTTGGGTCCATCGTTTATGACCTTTCGGGCCTGTGCTGGACCCAAGGCCCTGGTACCCTGCACCAGAGGGAAAGAAAGCTATGGAGGCGTCACCAATGAATGTATTGCATTTTGCAGTGCTTTAAGACTGCATTGCTTGACGTCCCTCTCCACTTCCTCCGGGAGTGCCCCGTAAGGGGGGTCCAGTCCAGTCTCAGAGAAGAGCTACCCAGCGTTGAAAAAAATCTCTCCATAAATAGTCTGTGTATATGTGAAGGGAAATATATATAGGACTCTATTAGAACTGAGGCAATCAGACCTAATATTCTGAGGCATCTCAGGCACAGTCGTGAAAAGAAACCACTGTGCCTTTCCGACCTTTGCGCCTATAATGGATTTTCCTGGATTGCTTTGTTTAAAATTTTATTTACTTCTTTACAATGACAGACGCGACCCGCGTCTGAATGTCACTGTGAGGCAGTAACAACCCAGATATGTTTATGGACTGTCTGGGAATAAAGCAACTCTTTTCGGGTTTGTTTTTGTTTTTTTTGTGTGGGTGTAGTGTTGTTGTTTTGTTTTGTTTTATTTTAATCCTAGTTTCTGTAGATGTTCTAGGAGCATTGCTGTGTGATCTCTCGCTTTGTGCTCCAATTGCGCTGTCACCAGCCAGTCGTCTATGTAGGTGATGAGGAACCAACAAATTGCCTTTCGCCCTGAGGGGGGGTTAGGGCCGCCTGCCGCTCCACCGCCCGATTTAAGGGCCGCTCCTCTGCGGTACATTTCACGAATACCCTTTGGGCGGCAGGGCCAGGCCGACCCGGGAGAATAACCCCGCCCCGAGAAAAAAGGATAAAAAGGACTTAGATCTAGATATTCGTATTATTGTTATTTATGCACATTGCCCAAGGAATGAAACCTCAGAATATAATCCTGTGGGGTAGTGGGGTGGATATATTCTTATGTGAAAATATGCATCCTTCAGGTCGATTGAGGTAAACCATTTCAGTGAGTCAAATGATTCAGTTCACAAACCCGGTCTGAATGATTCATTGATCTGATTCTGTTTTCGCATTGATTCATTTTGAGAGTGATTCAGATCCAACTTTTTGGGTTTTTCCCCCCTTTTTCTGCAAGATTGTCATATTTGTTTTAAATTTATTTTCGAAAGCTAAATTTAATTTCAAAACAATATGTCCAGTCTGAATGATTCCTAATTTTTGTGTAAGAGGATCCTTGTTCCTCTATGGGGAATCAAACTACTGCATATATGTTCAATCATACTGCAGTAATGATTCATATTTCCCTAAGGTAACTGCTAATTGACATAAAATACATATCAGTTTCTGCAACCAAGCATTAAAATTGATTAACACTCCAGAGTGGGTGGCTGTGCACCATTGCTTTTTGGAAAAAGTACACAAGTTAATTTCACAGCAACTCTCATGGCTTGGCATCACTCCAAATCTTTAATATAAAAGAAACCACATCCCACAACAGAAATCATATTTAACCAGAAATCTAAAAATTTAACTCATTACTGAGGCATGATGGGTTTTGCTTCTGTATATGCAATCATGAGACTTCATTTGTGTGCATACATGACTTTGTACAGTATGTGCACTGTGTGTTTGTATATGGATTTGCCACATCGGTCTGTTTTCATTTAACAGCACTGAAGAAAGAGACCCGGGGAACAGCACAGGCTCTAATTTGCAGTGGGGATAGTGTACGATGATCTGGTAAAACACTGCATGGTGTTTTCACTCTAAATACGGCGACAGGCCTTGCACACATCAAAAGCTGACCGCTCCTGGGTTACGCACTCACGCTGACATACCAAAAATATCAGCTGAAAATATTTTGGGAGACTGCACACACCAAAAAAAAAAAAGGCTGGATAAAGTCAGTAAACTGTGAAGTCTTGACTTCTAATTGACAGATTTTACTGTGAAACTCGTTTTGAGGTCAGTGCAAGGAAAGAATGGAACATCTAGATGGACAAAAGTTTGCCAACAAATATTCAACAATGCTATTTGGGAAAAGAGTCAAGAAACACTTCATCCTTTGGACTTTTCATGTGTTAATAAGCAAAGTCCAGTGCTTTCCCCTCCAACATGTACAAATATTCAGCTATTGTTGTCCAGTGTTGAGTTTATTTTCTCTCTTAACTCGAAGTCCACCCTTCCTCTTCTCTTTAATTTTCCATTTGTCAGAGACACACTGCTGATCGCATACTGGTCCCTTGTCAGTTTGAGACTTGTTCAAAAGATTTGACATTGGTACAAGTAAAAAGTTGGTACAGAAATTGGTACAAGTAGGAACATATCACATATTGTTTTATTTTAATATTTGAGTGGGGCTTTGATAGTATACTCTTTTACATTTTTGTAAGTGTATTGTGTTCCCGATGAGCTAATGGTTGCTTTTTTTTGTTCTGGGACAGATGAGATTGCCGTTCAAAAACAGTTGCATTCTTTGAAATGGGAAACACTTGGAAGTGTTCTTCCACCCTGGTCCACATAAGATAATATATTAAATATGATTAAATATATAAAATCTATCATACTAACATTCAACATTTAAGGCTTTTTAAACATTTTTAAAACATTCAAACAAGATCGTAAAAACTTTCCTTTTCTAGTTATAAAATGTTTTGGATGACTTTTCCATTCAAAATCACTATTCTGAATGCTGTTTGCTATCTTAATTCAAATTTGATTTGAAATTGATGAACAAAGCATTCTCAATTGAATTCTAAATAGCACACATCCCTGTAAAAGATTGATGTAATGTGTACTGACATGTACTGATAATGAGAGTCTATTAGGATTTAAAATACTAAACATAATCATTGTGGAAAAATGATAGCTTGATCATTTCAGAATAAATTTCCTTTAGAATCATTGTAAATAATACTGAAGCCAGTACAACAGAATCATTGAATCCAGCACTGAAAAATTATGCCAAAATAAAGAAAAAGTCTGGTAATGAATCTTATGTTATTCCTATAATGTTAACATTACATCAGTTAGGGAACCCGTGGAATTCACAGCAAGTGTCAATATTTATTCACTTCGCTATTAGAATGAACTGCCAAAACCCAGAGAGGGATCTGGCAGGAAGTTAGGGTGTGCTCACTCACAGCTGTCCGATAAACATCAAACAGAGGGTGATGGTGAGATGAAAACCTCTTCTGCCCTTGATACAGTCCTGTGATTGAGTGCTTCAATCTTACTGATGTTATAGATTCACACAAACCCCTAAAACATACATCAAAACACAAAGATTTGGCTGACTGGATGGCCTAAAGCGATAGCCACCTGTGAAATTCTCCTTTTATTCCTATAAACCCATCCTGCAGAGCGTGTCAGTAAAACAGTTCAGCTCCAGGTGCATCAAGGGAAATGCTGAGCTTGTTATTATTGCACTACTGGAAGGAAACCACAGACAGAGGCAGGAGGCAACAAAGGAGGGGGGAGATTTTAGCATCTTGGAAAGGAGGAAATGTGTTCGAGAGAGAACATCTCGCTCCTCTGACACCAGGAAAACGGGTAAACGTTATTAATATCTCTGTGTGAGTGTTTTTGGGAAGTTGTGGAAGGCTCTCCGGAAGTGTGGCCGTGTGCACCGGGGTGGTTCCCATGATGCCGTGCTGTGTTGTTTGGGTTACTTCAGGGTGTGGTAGCTAGTTTTCCACTTTGGGTGGATCCAGGAACCGTATCAGGAATGGAGGGCCATCAGAAACCATGCACAACACTTTGACTATGTTGAACTGAGTTTGTCTCGGTCAAACCCCACAGTACCAAAACAGCAAGTTGGCATTGATGATGTGGCTACAGTCGCTCCGGCAGAACAGGAAACATCTCCAGTGCCCTGCTGTGGTGCAGAGATTTTCTGAGTGGGGTGCATTGTTTGGTTTGTGCTTGTGAGATGGCTGTTTAGGGCACAGGACTGATTGTCAGGCAATGAAAACACATCACGCCGAGGAAAGGCGTACATGAAAGCATCACGCAATCTGTGTCTTTGTGAGATCCACCCATACTCATCCGAAATTAGATGGATGTGTGGTTTGAGTGGTGATTTTCTAGTGAGCCTGGCCTGGCTACTATAAACAACAGGAAACTAAATATCCACAAGGTTAACCACTGAGCTCTTCCTCCATGTGCCCTTTACTGCCAATGGCTTAATGTAACCAAGATAAATAAGATATATAAGACTTGTTTATAGGAAATGCAAGTAGCAGGACACACACACACAAAAAACATGTAATGGTGAGGGCATTCCAATAACATTGAATTAAATATAACATTTAAATCTAGAAATCATGTAGTTGGTTTTCTTTTAGCACAATATCATAGTTAAGTGGACTTTGATTTAATTTGATTTGATTAGGTATTGCCATAAAAAAGTTTTTTTTCTTTTCAGTTTTTGTAAAATCCGTTTATTTTTATATTTTACTTCATTGTTATGTTTCATACTGTCATATAAACAATGTAAATTATTTGATACAATAAAGCATGAAAAAGTAATATTCCTTTGACAAATGTCAGCTCCCTAAAGGCATCACCTTCTAGGAAGTGACATCATTTCGGTGGGAAAACACTATGTTAAAGTATTAGCAATATAGATAAGATAAAATAATCACTAGGTTTCATATAGAGAATTGTGGTTCAAGTATTGAGAATATGAAAGAAAGATAAAGGACGTTTATGTATGAGTATGATGAAAAAAGTAGAACATTTTCTTCTAAATTGTATAGCATATAAAGGGGGGGGGGGGGGGGGGGGGGGGGGTCGAACAATATCTAAGAGAAGTGGGGCCCTGCAAAGTTTACTTAAATGTGATTATGGACAAAAATATATACATTATTGATTAAACATAATAAAGAAACTAGTCCAGGTAAGATATAGTTCACCCAAAAAATTTAAATTCTGACATTAATCCCTCACCCTCATGAGTAATTAATGACAGAATTTCCATTTTTGGGTAAACTATCCCTTTAATTGTAGCGTTTCCCCCCTTCCTTAGCAATTCCATATACTCCAGTCCAGTTGGTGGCAGTAAAACACTTCTTTTGGATTTACTTATTTTGAATTACTGTTTATGTAAGTTTATGATTCTTATGTTTTGTTCATCATGATAATCTTCACAAATGAACACTACTTTTATTAATTTTGAAGCCTAAATACAGTTGGCAGATGGGAAAACTAATTGTAGGCTATAAACGAAAAAAACCCTGACTTCATAACCAAGTGGGGCTAAAAAACTTGTTTTGTGGTTTTGACCTACAAAAATACATTATCCCTGCAGCACTCTATATTCTGATGTTTTGTGGAATTAGTTGGTTTCTGTCACTTCCCAACATTCCATTCTCAAAATAAAAAAAAAATAGTTACATTTGTTTTTGATGACCTCATGTAAGTTAACAGTTCCCCATTAAGCAAATTAGCTTTTATTTCCATCCTTTTAATTTTCTCTCCATTGTACATAAACAAGTTATAATAAATAAAGTTTCCTCATCTGAGCTTGACCATCTGAAAGTTTGAAATGTCCCAGAAACATGTTCGAATTGTGATCTTTGCAGTGTTGTTTTTGGGGGCTTTTTTTTTTTTTACAAAGTATGTGTGCCATATGAGTCCAGTCCACATGTTGAACACAAGCTAAACATTTCCGTTCTATGCATTGATGACTTTTAGTTTAGCGAGGCAGAGGGAAGCATATCTCATCATTTATCATTTCTTTCCTCGTCACATTTGTTCAACACACCAGCAAGAGTAAAATATAAAGCGAAATGTCTTTAGCTAAAGGGCAGAGGACAAATTCTCCTGCTGTGCAATATATCAGATATCAAAGCTGGTAACTCCTCTGTTCCACTCAGAGACGGTCTTTATACAGAGGCTGACACATCCTTGGAGTTCATTCGATGTAGGAAGTGAATCGCACAGCTGTTGAAGAGGTTTCGGTGAGGTTAACCATCCTCAAACAAGAAAAGCCAAAGTGGGTTTTTTAAAAGAAGGTTGAAAATGATTTTTTAAACAGTCTGTCAAACAAGCACTTAAGTCCTTTCATAATCAACTCTAATAACACCTGCTGTTTTTTCAGGTTTTTACAAATTAGAGCGTGGGAGCGAGACGGCAGGGGTCCTTGAAGGCCATCAGAAATATGTTTAGGGAGGATTTTTGCAATGCGATCGTGCTTTTATAGGAGGTGAAGCCCTTATCTTGTCTGTATACAGTCAGCCTGTTTTATGACATAAAGTTTATGACAAAAGGGCAATTTTTGGCCAACATGCCTAAGCAATGAAAAAATTATAAAAGATGATATCATAAATAGTATGTTCTTCAAGCAACTATGATAAACCAGTAAAGAAAACAGATTTGTCTTGCAAAGCAACATTTTCTTTCAAGCTTTTAAAAGATTAAAGTTATAGCCATATAGTTCATCTAAAAGAAAAATTTGTCATCATGTTGTTCCAAACCTGTATGACCTTCTTTCTTGTGGAACACAAAATAAAATATTTTGAAGGATGTTTAACTGTTTTTGTCTGTATGTTAAAGTCAATGAGACCCAAAATGTTCAATATCGAAAAAGGATGTGAAGCTATCATGAAATTCAGCTATAATATTTGACTGGTATATTTAGATTAAAATGTAGGCCTTTATTCACTGTCTAATCAAACTCAGAAAAGACGAGACAAATCTCAAACTTATTGACTTAAATTGAATGCTTATTTTCTCTCTTTTTACAACAAGATCATCTTTTCCGTCATCTAATGCTCACTTAAAGTTAATTATTAAGAACATGAATAATAATATAACACTACTGTTTAATTTAATCTTGAGCTTAATTAGAATGTGAATTTATTATACTGTACATTATGCTTTGTAAAATTGATTTTAGTTCTTTGTGGTTATTTTTAAAATTAACAAAAGTGTTTAAGAATATAGAAATCACGAATATAGAATTGTAATATTTTCCATAAATATGATACCAAACACACATAGTTTTTTGTCTAAATAAAAATAAAAATTAGACACTAAAAATAAAATCCAAATGTCTACTTGAATTTAAAAAACACTATATAAACATACATTCACATAGATGCAGGATATACAGGGTATATATATTATATTATATATTGACGGACGAACATAAATTAAAGGTAAAAATTGTGTTTTTTTTTTTTTTTGTGTAATCCAAAGTAGAACATTTGCAAGGGAAAAACAAATCGCAAGAATAGACGAAGCCTTTCACATGACCTGAGGATTGTACTGCAGTCCCCCACTGCTACAGTTAAGCAGAAATCAATAGACAATGAAATGCCCTGCAGCTGAGCAAGTACTGAACTGTGTGGATGCAGCAGGTAATCATGGCACATAGCACACTAACATGAAGGCTCCTACAGACAGGACCAGAATTTAATATTTATTGATTGACACACTAACCTTTTCATGACTGTTGTGCATGAAGAGGGTGCTGTGAATCATAATATTTCAGATCTAAATATATAATCAGCACTGCAGAGTAGATTAGCTTCATTTGAATGTAATTGATTTCTAATAATAAATACTACAGAGTTTCCTTCTATTTGCCTTTCCATTCTGCACTTCTGCGTTGATTCAAATTTTAAATTTCTATCTTCCTGTACAGCACATAAAAATTCTTTAGTCTTCTATAAATATAAAACCACATCAAGAAAAAAATGCCCTCGAAACAAGAAGATTTCCTTGGATAGATTTCTTCTGCATGCTATAAAAAGGACCAGATCGGCAGCACAATGTTGCCTGTCAGAGGAGATGAAGCAGCTGTGTCTGGACTGACCTGAGCTCCACGTGAGACTCACCGCTCCTGGGGCAGAACGACAGAGGTGGACTGGCCTTGAGATGCCTCAGATTGGGTTTGAGTGGAAGAGACAGACGGGCCTATGGAGGACCAGGCCTGTGGTTTGAAATGTAGCGTTCTGATCTATATTTGAGATTGAAAATAAATAGCCTGTCAATTTGTAACAGCAATGTGGTTAGAGGGAGATGGGAGACAGAAGGAAGGAACGGGACCCTCCACATATCCTGGCAATGTGATACGGTGCTGGTTTTTATGGTGAGTTTGCTGGCATTGAAACATGAGCTGCATAAATAAAATATGGGCAAAATGGTTAAGGGATAGTTCATCCAAAAATGGAAGTTCTCTCTCATTATTTACTCTTTACCCTCACGTCGTTCCAAACCTGTATGACTTTCTTTCTTGAACACAAAACGAGAAATGTTGATATAAGGTCAGTATATGATTTTTTTTTAAAGTCTCTGTATTTATTCGATCTAAAATGCAGAAAAAGTTAAATGTTATTACAATTTAGAATAACTGTTTCTATTTTAATATATTTTAAAATGTAATTTATTCCTGTGATGGCAAAGCTGAATTTTTAGCAGTCAATGCTCCAGTCTTCAGTGTCTCAAGATCATTCAGAAATCATTTGGTGTTCAAGAAATTCTTATTATGAAAACAGTTGAGTTGCTTAATAGTTAATAGGGATTATATGATAACTAGAAAGTCCGAAAAGAACTGAAATTTAAATCTTTAGTGACTTTATAAAAGTATTTACTCTCTATTTTGATCAATTTAATGCATCCTTAAAAAAAATATGCTGGTGGGCCCCAAAACTTTTGACATCATGCAAGCTGTTTAGCCTACTATTATATGAGATTACAGTATCTTGCAATTAGGAAAGAGAAATTGCTAGCTAATGTAGCAAATATGTAGCAGAACACACAATTATACAATTATTAGACAGATGTAGTATCCGTCTCTATCTTTGCAGTAATATAGTGAGTTCAGTGGCAGTGCCTACAGTAAGTGAAGCTCACCCTCCCACAGAGCCAAGCAGCAGGGCACTGAAACACTGTAATTATGGGTGAGGCACAAAGCGTTCACCCACTGCTAGAGCGTCAGCTAAATACAAACAAGCCTGTAAGAAATTACATGGGAAGAGCAAACAGTACAAAGCGACAGGCGAACAAAAACACAAAGTTTTGACCTCGAGTGAAACAAAGGGAAAAAAAAAAAAAAAAACGACCTCCGAAAGAGATGTTGCAAAGGCAAAATGGCGCGGTGCAATGCCAGTGTGTTTTGAGGGTTCAAATGAAGGAAAAAAAAACTGCATTTACATTTTTTATATATTATTCATTTATAATTTATATAAATGTAGTATAAATCGGTCAACACCGTCCAGCCCTCTCTACTTAATCTTAAAATCATAAAAAAATGATTGACAGTTTTTTATAAACAATCAATGTTTGCAGGAAGTAGGCATATAAAAATTATTCACTAGTATATTTAGTTGTTATAACTTTTTTATATACAAAATCTAAAAATATTTTATACTCGTTCAACAGAAAACATAATTTTCATTTCAACAGACACATAATATACAAGTGTATAACAGTATCCAAAATTCATTCTGCTGGCTAACGTTCAAACCAACAAGGTTTAAAATGCATTCTTTTCATATCGGTCTCTGACAGCAGCACTGTGGATTGCGCTGGCACGCTCTCAGTGACCCGAGACACTCTCCATACCTGTCAGCTTCTGATCTAGGTGCTGTGGATGAAGCCAGCCAATGGAACGATATAAATCATAATAGCAAAATACTGTAAACATGCTACAGCAGTTATCTAGTCAGTCATTATTCAGAATATGAATTTACACTTAATCCTTTGGCCAGTAGAGCATGTGAAGTGCTCGAGACAGACGTGGCTCCCAGAATCCGACAGCCCACAGACGATTAGCTCCATGCACGCACCACTCTGCAATATCAGCCTGTCTTCTCTGGGTTTGATCAGTGTTGCTTGACTTTTTCTTCTACTAAACACAGCCTACGTTGTGGTTATTTCATTTTCAATGTTAAAATATGATATTCTCTCTCTAAAGAGGATACAGTAGCTAGTGCATTGGCGTTTTATTTCTCTATGATTCTGTCAAATATAAAATAAATAAAAATCCAATATAAAAACTTTTTGAGACATTTGTCTGAGATGTAAAATCCATGTAATTACACAATTACTGACCATGCTGATTGGCTGATGGCACCACGAGAATGCACAACAGTTCCAAAACCTCCAGCGACAACCCTGAGCTGAAAAGAGAGAGAAAAAGAAAAAGGAGAGTTTCCAAAATAATTGGGTACTGGTGATAAATCTACTATATATCTACTATAATATAAAGTAATAATATATGGTATATGGCAAGTAAATGGTAGGCTATATATTTTGTCAGAATACACTGTGAACCTGTGAATAAATGGAGAACTGTGTTTTTGTTTTTTGCCCTAGCTGGATCAAAAGCCCCTTTATAGTTGAACCAATAGTGAATTTGGGGGCAGGAGTCAGGACTATCTGGATGTGTCGAAAATCGTAGACGGGGGCAGGTGTTGAAACTGTTGGGTTTCATACGAATCACTGTAATTGAAGTAGGAACTTTATTTGAAAAAGTACTCTATAGGACTGCAGAGGCGGACAGTAAATAAGTACATTTACTTGAGTATTGTACTAAAGTACACTTTTTGAGTATCTGTACTATACTTGAGTATTACTTTTCTGGAAACTTATGACTTTAACTACATTATATACACAAATATCGTACTTTTCACTCCACTACATTTCTAACAAGGTCCTCGAAGTAGAAAATCATTACTATGTAGTAGCTTTGAAAGTCAGTGGGTGATTTTCTTTCTTCTCTAAAAACTATTTTTTTCAGACAGTTTATCAGTAATCATACTTGTAGGGCTACATGAAGTGATTTCACAGCATTTTTTGAACACTGACCAATTCCAAATGTGATATTTATTTACAATAATAAGAAGTTAATATTGTGGTAAATATTAGACACAATATTGTCTGATTTAGCTCAATTGTGTACGTGAAAATATTACCTATAAAGCCACCGTCTGAACTGTTGTGCGTCTCCTAATAAAACAAAAGGTGTTGGACTTGAAGCAGCACTGCACAGACTGTTCTGTGTATGACATTAAAGTACCACAAGAGCGATTAGACAGTATTTTTAAAATTTTTGTTTTGATGTCAAATCAGTCTTGCTGTTTTGCATTTTTGTTAAAGCACTGTTGCTGTTGTAAAATTATACAGACAGCTACAGTTGTGTTGCTGGGTTTTAAATATCACTCTGTATTTACAGGATTTCACGGTCCACTCTGTTCAAATGTGGATGAATGGCTACACATAGATGTGAGCACACACTGTCAGAGCTGTGTGAGATCACTACCATACTACTTTTGTGGGGGTGGGTAGAGGTGTTAATTTTTTCCCCATAGGTTTTTAACATTCTAAAAGCTACAAGCTATTAGTATTACGTCCAACAATAAAACAGTGTATTGACATAAAAAAGGAAATTTACTTTTGGTACTTAAGTACTTTTAAAAGCAAGTACTTCGGTACTTTTACTAAAGTAAAAATCTGTCTTTACAACTTTTACTGTAATGGAGTATATTGACCAGCCGTATCTGTACTTTCACTCAAGTAAGAGAGTGTGTACTTTGTCCACCTCTGCTGACTGTTAAAAAATATGTTCTATATTAGATGAACTGTGGTGGCCTTGTTTTCATGTTATGTGACCGTTTGCATTGCTTCACTGCTACTTCTCAGCTAACAGCTAATGTTCTTGCAAGGTTATATCAAAGTTATGAATAAACGTTCTTCCAGTAACATTAATAGACTGTTCGTTCATCTGGCCTTAAATAATGTTTTAGCACAAATATATTTAGCACAAATATATTAATATAATAAAAAATATTTAGCCTACTGTAGCACAGAAATTTTAGCACAAATGTATTTCTACGTTGTTCATGGAAGGTTTATTCTGATACGTTTTAGTTTAACTTTCGGGGGGGAAATTAAATGTTACTATTCAGAGCACAATCAAAAGTAATGTTCCCATAATGTTTGCAAAATGCTAAAATGGAATGTCCCGTAACATTTGCATAACCAGGAATAAAACTTTTTAAAAACCTAAAAAACTGGATAAACATTTTCATGACTTAATAGGAACGTTAGCTAAATATTCTTACAACATAGAGTATTTTTGTTACCTGGTCACAACTCCTCTTCCGTAGAAAAGTATGGTATTTGGATGCAACCTTGGTGACAGTACTGGCATAAATATTGCACACTTCACCTTTTAAAGGGATAGTTTGGCTAAAAATCATCCTTTACTCACCCTCATGTCATTCCAAACCTGTTTGACATCTGAGGAATGAATGGTAAGAATGCTGGTTATCACAGTTTTTGGTGACCATTAAAGGGATAGTTTACCCAAAATAAGAATCGTCATTAATTACTCACCCTTACGGGTTTGGAACGACATGAGGGTAATTAATGACAGAATTTTCATTTTTGGGTGAACTATCGCTTACCTAAATTTACATAGACACAGAAAAAAATCGATCATTATCAAAATATTTTTTTTGTGTTCCACAGAAGAAAGAAATACAGGTTTCGAAAGACATGAGTAAAGTAAATGATGATGATTTTTATTTCTGGATGAACTATCCCTTTAAGTTATTGCTAGCAAACAAGGTTCACATTACCTTATATGACACGAGCTGTTCAGCATGTGGCTGTAACCCCTGAAGTGGGGCGTGGGCCTGCAGAAACATCTGTGTCCAACAAGCCCCAGATGTGTCCATTGAGAGAAGGGTCCAACTGTTTGTTAGGAGCGTGGATGCGTTTCATCCATGGGTGGCGTGTGGGTGCGAGTGTTATCTGGCTTAGCCAACCACAAACGGTTCAAGGGGTTGTGAATCAGGCATGTGTGGGTGCCTATGCATCTGAATAAAGATGGGAGTGCACGGAAAGGGGAGACCGCAGAAAGACAGAGAAATACATAGATTAAAAGAGAGAGAAATGAGAGAGGGAGATAAACAGAGGGTGTGGGGGAGACAGCAGTCTGTGGTGAGGTAGATCATGTGGAGTCAGCGAAGCCTCATTTTGGAAACCAGAGAAGCCCACTGCCCCTCCACTTCAGATTTATCATACTTTCACTCGGCAGACACCCTGACTGCACAATTACGGAGAGATACAGATCACTGACCTCTCATCACGTCAAAATCTAAAGGGGGTTTGGTAATCAAATCCACAGGGAGGTGTGACAGGACAGACGTCAGTGGATTTCTAAATTTATACACAGGATAGCACTAATTTTCTTTGGGCACTCCTAATTTCCATTGTGTATTCAGTTTATTTTGGTCTGGGGACCAAATGTATGCATCATATATATATATGTGTGGGTGTGGTGGTGTGTGTGTGTGTGTGGTCGGGTTTGGGTGTGGGTGTGTGTATAAAGTTCTTACCCTTCACTTTCATTGAAACAAGTTAAAAAATTACTTAAACGAAAGATCAATAAACTTTCAAAGGTGCCAAGACTAGCCTATACTGCCATATTTATATGCGTATCTATACTGCCACCTTCAGGCCACAATGATAAAACACACAATGTAAAAATTTCTAGACATCTACCGCATAAAATGTTAAATTAGACTCACAAAGAGCTATTTGGTGAATTTATATTTATTCATTTAGCAGACGCTATATTAGCAATAGAATTAGAATTAGGCGCTGATTTTATTAATAACTTTTTTATAACAATAATAATTTCTAGAACCTGATCATTTCCAAGCTTGGAAAGCACAATTTAAATGTTTCACATAACACATCAGTAGGTTTTACATGCTGTAAAGTTAACAGACATTAAACCTTTATATTATTACATTTGATAATAGAAACTTTATGTAAATGTATTCCTATATAAAACATCACAACTGCACACAAGTTACCAAACTTAGTTGGGTTTAAGCATGTTTGTATGAATTAAAGAGGTGAACTGGGTTATTTCCCCCAGTGGTTCAGTATGCATTCCTGTTGGGAATGTGTATGTTTGTGTGTGTAGGAGAACAATACAGGCAGATAAGTACAAATATCAACTGACTGATCTGCCCAGTCCTCCAAAATCACTTTTTTTCACAGCTAAGCCTCCAAACAAAGTAAACTGATCTACACCAGTGTATAATTTATGTATCTTAACTTGTTTCAGATGACAGACAGTCAATGGCAGGTCAGAGCTTATTGGCTAAACTGCTCATTACTCAGATCTGTGCAAATATGAGACTAATGAAAACCTGCCACACTTAGAATAGCATAGACAACTTTAAAACACTATAAAGATGCATCCTAAATCTTATGCTTTATAAAATACAATTTTATATACTTTATAAATCTACAGTAAATGTTGGTTCAAACAAAACAAGAATGTATTGCACATCAGCCCAAACTTTACACTTGTAAGGTAGCAATGTACTGATATCCTTCAAACATTCAATCTCTAAGTATTAAACTTCTGCACTTAATTCAGTACATACAATAAATTAATTCGGTTCTAATTCTAAATCTATTAAAACTAACTCTATTCTGGTCTCTTTAACTCTATTCAAACCACGATTTTCAATTTTTAAACCCTTAAGTTCTTTAAAGGTGTAGATATAATTGTTATATTTGCATACTTAATTGGATTGGTCATCTTTCTTACATTCATTTGCACACTGAATTATGATTGGTCTTGTCATTACCCTTCACATTAACTACATTCTTGTTTGTGGACGAAACAGAATCAAAGCCTAACCTAAACTCACCTTAGACTGTTACTGTTTTGTTGCTGCCTTGCAAGTGAATGGGATTTCCTTAAGGAAATTCCATTTAGTTTTGCTGCAAATTATTATTATTATTATTTTTAAAAATACTCCCTCTTTCAAAAAATTTCCCTTTAGAAATATAAAGTTCTGTTCCCTTCCAAAACCACCATAAGCATATACTGCATTTCAGCAAAAATGCATATTTCATGGCAGCGACTCAAAATACTAAAAATACACATAGGCTTGAACAGATTACCCACATGTGTTGGTATGAGGAAATGTAAAGAAACACACAGGGGAACCATGAGGTATCCAAACTCCCGTTGATTTTAAGCTTCAGGTGGGTCATGTGAGGCTTCAGTCCCATCTTCTGACAAGAGTGCTTGAGTGTCATTAGAATCCAATGAATGGAAACACCTAAGGATGCTGGAGTGGGACACAAAGTCAGAATGAATCAGCATTCTTAGCCAACACCCAAGTGCAATAAATACAAGCAGATGCAAAAAGCGAAAGAGGAAATGTAAGACTTAGCTGGCATTTATGAATGAGGAACTACAGCCTATTAATCAAAACCACGTCAGTTAAAAGTTAGGAATAACCCGTTTCTAAGACCTACAGGTTGCTACAGGTTGCTGCTTTAAAAACACTATAATTTACTAAACATCTGTTTAATGTATCTTTTAAAAAATATAAATATATGTTTATCATTTGTACATATAATATATGATGAAATTCACTTGTAGCATTTAAAACTGATTAAATGTAGATTTTGGTGTTTCATTTTTCATTTAAAATGATAAAATGTATTCTATTCCTATTTATGAAGCCTCTCTAAAACAATTTTTTTAATTTGATATAATAATAATAATAATACAATCATACATTTTATTTACAATGTGCTTTTCTCACACTTAAAGTGCTATATATATATCAGCAATCATTTCAAAGTGGTATTAAATGCACGGTTTATACATTTCAGCATTATAAAGATCAATAACAGGTTATGTTTCAGTGCAGCTCTTACCCTAATAGACTTATGGGAATGATACAGAGTCCAGCACCCAACATAAAGATAAAGCCAGGACACCATGCCACGGTGGCCGCATAGATTCTGCTAAAAACCGCAGAGGACCCGTTAGTGCTCAGGTTTTCCGTAAAGGCCACACAGGCAAAGAGTGCTCCTGAGAAAACATGAAGGGTAAACAAAGAAAAGTCTGATATGATTGTCTGTCTGATATGATTGTCTCTTCAAAAGGAGGAGGAATGCATACATACAGGGTTAAAGCATTCACATAAGGATCCTTAAATGTAACACCACTTCGAAAAAAAACAAAACACACAAAAACACATTCTTGAGCTGAGAAGAGCCGGCATTTTGCTGAATAAGGACTTTTGCTTTGGAACGGTGATTTTCAGAGTCACTCACCCTGCTCAGACTTTGAGATGACCTTTGACATCATCGAACGCAGGACAGGGAACGGCATGATGGCAAACATAGCAGGAATCCTTACTGTAAGTAAACACATCAATACTCACATTAACTAAACAAACAAGACATCCAGAATTACATACATTTTCACCTGTTTTACATGGCTACAAATTTAGAACTCACACTGTCTTTTATTCCATGTTGGACAAATTTATGTAGCTAATTTACAAAGAAATTTTTTTTTTCCAAACTACAACATACAGATTGCTGATAATATCTGATAATGAAATTAATTTACACTTCAGTACAGTTGCCAGTGCAACTGTGTTCAGTTATCAAAGAAGTTAATTAAGCAAACTTTATCATTGTATTACTGTACACATAATGCGTGTGATAAGATATGTGAGATTGATGTACCCAGGAACAGCTGCTGTTAGCTCTTAATTAATTTGATAAATCTTCAACATACAATAACATATGCAGTGTTCCATATATACCACTTTGAACAGATGTTAAGAGCAAAATTGAGCTGTGAGAAGACACACATTTACAAATTATTTGACGTATTATAAAAATTGTAATTCTGTGATTTATTCATTGTTGAAGGTTTATCTATTCTCTCTTTTCCTTAATTGTTGGAGCTAATTACTAACAACTTACTTTAAACAAAATTGCACTAATATTAAACGTATGGTCAATACAACAAATTGTTTCATGTTATAGCTGATAAATAAAAAGAATATTATCATTTTAAGTATAAACTTTTTTTAAGCTACAAGCTTAAGCTAGGCATAACATTATAATGTAGATTCATTTTGCAATTTGATAAAAAATATATAATATGATAAAAAAGACAGTGTAACTACATTTGTGTTCTAAATGTATGTGTGTGTACTACTGTATGTAAGAATTTGGTAAGACACAAATATAAACAATTTCTGCCCTTGTAATTTTTTCTGTCATGCATGACTATTATATATCTAAAGTAATACCTAACATGGTAAATGCTGTATCCTAATTCCAAAAAAACATCATATATAATATATGAAAATGGTTTTCTAAAATGAATTTTGGACTGTGTATGTTCATGCTCACCGAGAAACATAATGAGCGTGGTCTTTGCGAAGGCCGTCATGAACATGCTTATAGCGACTGACAGCATCCCGATGAAGGCGATGGCAGTGTTAGACAGACAGAGGGAGAACAAATACACACCGACAAAACTAGTGATAAAGATGGAGGTGCTGGCCGCGGCGCCATAGCCAAGGAGGATCTCGCTCCAGCACAGCGGCTCATTGAGTTCGTAAAGTGTGATCATGGACAGACCCCCCGTATTGACAAAAGATAAGGAGGAGAAAGTGACAATCAACAGCACAAGAATCCATTTTCTTTGACTACTGCCTCCTGCAAACAAGTTGTAGATACCACATACAAGTTTCTGCATGGCCTGACAACAAGCCACAGTCTCTGACCGGTCAATCACCCTGGTTTCTTCCAGAATGAAGATGGCATATAGCAAGTTAACCGCCTGAAATATGGCAGACGTGAAGAAAGGCCAGTTGAACCCGACCGCATGCAGGAAGTAGCCAGTAGAGATTGATGCCACACCGGCCAACAAGCCAATCATCATGTCCACTACAGCCATGCGAAGAGTTTTCTGCTTGCTGTCCTCGCACAAATCGGCCACATAGGAGAAGCAGCCACCTAGCATGGTGCCGATACCCCCAAAGAGGGCACTTACGAAGCTGGCGGCAATGAGGAGGTAGAGGTTGAGCTCGAAGAAGGAGACCGCCAGGAATGAAAGCGTGTAGACCAGAGACCCAATGAGGGGCAAAATAATAGTGATCTTTCGGCCACGCTGATCGCTGTAGGCCACCAGGAGGAGGGTCACTATGAGACTGGGGATCATGGAAGACAAATCACTGTACATGGAGAACAGAGAAGCTGCTTTCTGCACCTCCTGAAAAATAGAGCAAAATAAATGAAACACATGTGCATAAAAAACTGTGGCTGCATATGTATCTTATGATGTCTGTTGTAATTCCTGGTCCAAATAAGAAAAGCTATGAAAAAAAAGAAAGAAAGAGGAAATGAAACACAGATGTGTTTCCTTAAGTATCAATGACCAAAACTATACTAATACAGACTGCCCTTTAAAGCAACAACAGGTGTAACTCACACTATATTTATAGGATATAAAACAAACCCTGAAAGGGGTAATCAATACGTT
The DNA here is from genome assembly GCA_018155175.1 of Sinocyclocheilus anophthalmus. NCBI lineage: Eukaryota > Metazoa > Chordata > Actinopteri > Cypriniformes > Cyprinidae > Sinocyclocheilus > Sinocyclocheilus anophthalmus. Next base: position 154,982 of record JADLZN010004446.1, read on the forward strand.
TTATTTTGAAATAATGACCATTTGACTGTATATTGTACCATTTATTACACACTTACTAAGTAGATAATAAAAACATGGACATGAAATATTGATTTCATGAGTTATTAGTTTACTCATTAAGTATTTACTTACTTATTAGTGTTCTGTCTTTCTATGCATGCATAGAGACAGAAGACCAGCATAGGAAACATGGTTTCCCGGATGAGTGGTCTGTTAAATAGTGTTGCCATATAGACAACAGTCAGTCATTATTTAGACATTTTTCTGCTTTCTGATAAATATATACTGCTGAGCTCAGCTATGGACCAATCACAATGAAGTATCCCAGAGAATTAAATGTACAGATTTACAATAGTTACTTATAAAAGTTAATTGTTGTCACTCAATAACAATTGATGACAACAATAACAATAGGATACCATCAAATCGAATTTATACATAAAAAACACAGCACAAGCATATTTTTCAAGCTAAACATTTCACAAAAGGTCACATTATGGAGCCTTCATAATTTGCCAGTCATATCAGTATATTTAATTCATACAGTGCAGATTTATTTTACATTTGATTATTAAATTACTGTAGTATTTTGTAGCCTGACTGGCTCTGATTTTTCATTTGCATCTTTATCCTATTGTTTGTAAATAGCTTCTTTGTTTTAATTTTTAAAAACAAAATTCCTTATTTAAAAGTTATGTGGCAAGACACAAAAATAAACCCGTTTCTGCATTTGTTTTATGCATGACTATTAATGTTTTTAATGTATTTGATGTCATGATAGATGTGTATACATGGTAAATCTTAACAATAAAAAAAATCATTTTTCAAACAATGCTCTGCAAAATACTGGAAATTGGCCCACTAAAAAGATTTTGATTATTCAAAAAAATAAAAAAATTATTTAAAAAAACCCCGTTTCCAGATACTACTAGAAAAAAATTAAGCTGACTGACAAAACAAGCCCACAATATAAGCCCTTAAATATAAACACTTAAAAAGTGGACACGACAACACTAATGCGGTTAATGCGATGAGCCTGTGGTTACTCTACTGGACACCTGTGTGAACTCGAGGGGAACTGATGCACACGACCGCTAAAAATATATTGGGACTAGCTGGTAAAAAAATAACTGTTAAAAAATGAAGTTAGCTATTAGAAAAGCGCAACACTTGTTGTAAATGTTTTTGCTATATAATGCAAAGGAGTTCATTAGTAAGCATTTATAAGCAAATATGTACGTGATGTAAAAGTGTTTGTGTCATCATGTGACATACGTATGCATTACTCAATACTCACATCTCGCTGTCTGCTGTGGCTGGAGCTGTTGGCGGCGCAATGGGAAGTGTTGTCGGACACGGGGTAAGAAGAGTTTGTGATCTCCAGCCACAATCTGCGATACACATACTGCTGCACGAGGGGATAAACCATAAAACTGGCAAACGCGTAAATCGCGACGATCGGCTCGATGAAGTACAGTCTCTTCATTGTGTCGAGGATGTGTCTGCAAAAGCCAAGAGAACTGCATAAGTCTGCATGATCAGACTAAGTGTAGATCTACATAATTCAACACGAGACATCAAATTTCAAGACGAAAGCTGAATCATGAGAGCTCAAATAATACTGTCACACTCCTGGCCACCTTGGACAGCTACCAGTCTGCTTACAGCTCACTTGTACAAACAGTGCAAACAGATTGTAGACTTACTTCTTTATTCAAAAGAATACATCAGAAATTTCTCTCTACTGCTGAGACTCTTCTGTAGTCAATGTGACAGTTAAACAATCTTCTCTGTTTTGTTTATGAAACATGACTTATCGCAACCCCTTATGAAACGCCGGTTTCTTGCACTTGAGAAGCTGATTGGTCAGTTGAATTTAAGGACTACAAGTCATTGGTTGTTGAGGCTGCCAATCACCTCGAATGGGCGGGTTGAGTTGTGAAATTGCTAGGGAACCATCGCAATGGCGGGAGCGGGTGAAACCATAGATTGACATATGTGCATAATCCATAAACCAAGATATATACACTGTACATTTTTACAAAGAAAAATGCAACAGTCCTCTGTTGCATTTTTACGGGTTTGGTTGGACCTTTTGATGGGATCATTGCTTGCCCATCTTTGTAAGTCGTTTGGCTAAAAGCGTATGCTAAATGACTAACGTAACTTAAATGTCATTATAATATCATCGAAATGTGCAAAAACCATTAAACGACTCCGGTGAATTTAAATTGAATTTAAGTTAATATTTTTTTGCCAGAATGTTTGTAGCTATTTACTTCAATTACAGTTTATTTATTTATTTATTATTGGCAATTGTAGGATATTGCCGTTTTCAACGATTTGCATATTTGTTGCGGTTAATTGAAATTTAGGATAGTGATGGGGGTCTGGTCCAGATAAGAAAAGAAAATTATTTCACTTATAATTACGTTTTTCTTATCATAGTTGTTTTTGTGGTTGAGAACCACTGCATTACGGTATTACTTTTTAATACTACTACTGTATTAGTATTAGTATTCCCTTTTTTCTAAATGTTACGGTAATATTGAGTAGGCGTACGAAATGGGAGGGATCTATGACCGAACTGAAAAAAAAATGGACATGGAAAAATAAATCCATAACTATTGCTTTAATTAATTTTGGTCTGAAGAGGGCGCCTCACGGCCCATAATGGCCGAATTAAAATTAAAGTCACTGTCTACATTTTATTCAACAATTGCATACATACCGTGGGTTGCGATTAAATAAAAGCCAATGGTTAATACATAGCCAACTAAAACACAGCGCTAATATATACAATCAGAAATAGAGATGACAAATAAACGTTATATGAATGATCACTTACATGCAACAGCCCAAAATATGGATAAATAAAAACAGGCATCATATAAAAACACTATCAAGTCAGCATGCGTTTAGCTTTTTTTAAGGAGGTGCATAAAAAGTAATATAGAGCCTATAATATCTCTTTGAAATTTAGAAAAAGGGCGTTACTTTTTAATACTTTACATTTACGGATAGAATATCAAAAAATAGAAAACAACAAAAAAATAAAAATAAGTTGCATAGAAGCATAAATGTTCATATTGCTTCTCGGCAAACCCAAACAAAGCATTTAAAAACTCGTTTTTATATGTGAAATCTACAATGACCTGACATACGTCTTGCCAGAGTTTGGTGTCATTTTGTAGTATTTAATTAACACAAAAAAAATTTACTTGATAGGACACGATGTCCGTCAGTTCATCGAGTTCCTACATCACATGACATAACTCTGGCCAATCAGTGCACACCTTAAGGTCCCGGAAGCGGTCCGGGGAATAACAACAGATAGTACTTGTCCTTTCTAGGTTTCGGTTGTATTTCTGTGCTTGAACTACCTGCACCGCTAATCATTTTGTTTCTAGCCTTATACGATCTCCAACCCGGGGAAGACAGACACAATTCTGACAGGTACACAAGACCTTCTCTTTACCAAGCATCGTCGTAAATGAATAATGAATACTGAGGTATTACATTTGTACGTTTAACGTATAAACGCACATATTGCGGCGCTGTTATCAGTTAAATGTCTGTTTATATGGTTCAGGAAGACGATGGAGAGCTAGCCGGCTAACATTAGCCGTTAGTGCTGGTCGTGATAAAGGCTTTTAGCGCTGTCAGTCTGTCTTCACTGTTGATTTTGACAGATAAATGGCCGGCGGGGCCTGGTCGTCTTCATTCTAGTTATCATGTGGATGATTGTTAATCTCATGTGCACTAACCTTCAGCCTCACGCTGAGACAGTGGCCCAAGGTTAGACAGCCTGTGGGTGCATGAATTGTAAACATTCTCATATATTTGGGTTGCAGATCTGATCGTATGTGGTGTGGCATTGTGATGAGCACCTGTCATCCTCTGTTTCTGCACGGTTTATCTCATTTGAGTCGGACATTTTAACTCGTCGCTTGGGATTTGGGTTCCTTCTCCATCCCTTGCTGTCGTGTTTCTGAAATACAGCATAACTAACATGTTTTTTGTAAGCATCTTGATGTCCTTCTTTTCATATAATGCGCTGAACATGCATGGATTTATTGCAATCTTAAGAGTGTATTTTAGCAACGAAATTGTGTATTTACAAAAACCCGAATTGTTCAAGTCTATTTCCTTCCTCTTATGTCAATGGTTTATGACAGGATGCATTAATAATACATTTTGAATTGTGTTTTCTGCATGATGCGACATTTGATGCACCTGCTTCTCTGAACCTGCAGGCGGTTTAGGGTTTGAATATGGTAACCCTGTGGCATTTCCTTCATATGGTATGTTTTCAAAGTAAATGGTATTTATTTTTTTCTTATGCAGGGCTGAAACGGGTTGTGTCGAGTCATGGCATTCAGTAAAGGTTATCGTATTTATCATAAGCTGGATCCACCTCCATACAGTGTGATTGTGGAGACCAGAAATCGAGATGAATGCCTGATGTTCGAGTCTGGAGCTGTTGCTGTACTGTGTAAGGCTGTCCATATACCCTTTTTAGTACTTATTTTTTTATTTTAAATATGAAAAATGTTAAACCAGTCATTTATTGAATCATAAGCCCCACCCCCCTTGATTCACAGAATTTCCTAGATGTAAGAAAGCAAAATGGCTTAAATATTGCTTATTTGCATATAAAACTGTTTTGGAGATTATAAATCATCAATAAATATGGCATGTGGTTTTTTTTAAGTAAATGTTTGGATGTCATCCACAGCGGCGGCAGAGAAGGAGACCATCAAGACAGCGTACACCAAGATGCTGGATGCTTATGGGATCCTGGGAGTTCTTCGTCTTAACCTTGGTACAGGTTCTCAGCTTCTTTTTTTTATTTATTTAATTTGACTTGCTGGTTGTGTTTGTCATCACAACAAATACAAATCCTCCCTGTCGCCAGATTTAAAAAAAAAAACTGCTCTTTTTGAGGATAAGTAGAGCAGAATATTACCAAAACACTGAAATTCACAGCAAAACAAAAATTATGAAAGGTAAATGCGCAAAATGTTATCAATCAGTTGTTGTACAAATATAGTCTCTAATTACAGTGTAACTACTAGGATAGCCATTATTTGAGTTTGTGAGTGTATATAATATTTTCACTGTCATATTTTAAGTTCTTAGGAAACAGCATAGACATTGAGACTTATCCACCTCAATATTTAAATAAGGGGCCGATACAAATGGGTTTTTCAATTAACTAATTATGAACTTGCACATTTTAAATATGTGGTTACAAAATGTGCATAATCTACCAGCTCTGAATCCACTTCACTCTTCTTCCAAAGGGGATTCTATGCTGCACAGCCTGGTGGTCGTAACAGGCTGCAGTTCAGTGGGAAAAGTCCAGGATTCAGAAGTTTTTCGCGTAACAGGCACTGACTTCGTCTCTCTGAAAAACGACCCCTCGGATGAGGACCGCATCTCTGATGTCAGGAAAGTCTTAAACTCTGGTAACTTCTATTTTGCCTGGTCCTCCACCGGAGTGAGTCTGGACCTCAGCTTGAACGCGCACCGCAGAATCAGAGAAGACACATCTGATAATCGTTTTTTCTGGTGGGTCTTTTTCAAAATATATAAATACCATTTTATTCAAAAAAAAATTTTTAGTGGCCATTATAGGGTTTGTTTTATATGTGCACAATGTTTCCAACAAAAGGTCACTGACTCAGAATGTTGAATTTAATCGGTGAATGATAAATGGATGTAAGGGTGATGTAATTATGTAACCGCTTCACAGGAATCAGTCCCTCCATCTCCATCTCAAGCATTATGGGGTGAACTGTGATGACTGGCTGCTGAGGTTGATGTGTGGCGGAGTGGAGATCCGCACCATCTACGCTGGGCACAAGCAGGCCAAAGCTTGCGTGATCTCTCGGCTCAGCTCAGAGAGAGCAGGCACGCGTTTTAATGTCCGAGGCACAAATGACGACGGCCAGGTGGCCAACTTTGTGGAGACTGAGCAGGTATGCCAACAATGAGTCAATTGCAAGTCACCTTTTGAACTCACTTCTTTAACCCTCGGATGGTCTTTAGTCATTTTAAACTGAAAAAAAATTACATTTAGAATTTTTCTTTCTTTTTTTTATTTTACTGGAATGGTACGAAACATCATACTTTAGACTGACTTTTGTGGCACTTGCTATATGAACACAGAAAATGTGGATATGATAAGAGAAGGCTAAATGGTCTTAAAAATAATCACACACAAAATAAATGAGGAAAAAATACAAAAATTTGCTTTATTTCTCCAACTACATGGCACCAATCTGCCATTAATACCTTTGCTCTGTTTTCAACCTAAACACTATATTAATTGAAAATAATATTTTAAACATTTTTCTTATGTTAGAAACAAATGGTACATAATTTAGAGGTGAATATTGTCTAGAACCATGAAATCCCCTCAAAATAGAAAATATTAAAGAATAAATATTATTGAAATAAAATATTGTACATTCATTCCAGTTAGTCCTCTAAGTGAGAAATACCATAGGGTTTAAATGTCACATGTGACATGCCAAGGCTAAGATTTTGCTTTTACTTGTTTTCCCTACAGGTTATTTTCCTTGATGACAAAGTATCCTCCTTCATTCAGATCCGAGGGTCAATACCTCTGTTCTGGGAGCAGCCAGGAATTCAGGTACAATAAAGCTTTGAATCAATATGATGTATGCATGTATTCAAATAACACTAAGGAAAAATGTTTGCATTGCGCTCCACTGGATTGAGCTTGCTGGAGTTCCATGCTCCTGCTGACTCATCATAATTAACTTATTTTTTTGTGTTTCCACTTCGTCACACATGGCCAGTGCTGACCCCCTTTATTCATATTATCAGAAACACTCGTTTCAGGGGATTTTGTTGCAGCTGAATCAAAGTCGAGAGCCAAAAGGACAGCATGGGAACCGACAGTTGGTATATCGAAGGTTTAGTTTTGTCTGGTGGATGATCTGTTCTTCACTGCAAAGAGTTTGTGCAATGTCAGTCGGTGAAAGCTGCATCTAAACCGACCGTGACTCATTTTGGAAAGGATCCAGTTTCTGATAAATCTGTTGGCTTCTTGTGAAATCAAGTTAAGATGCCAGCAAGCAGGTCTGGAAATGCCTGTGTCTTTCCTCTGACATTGCATAGACATTATCATTGTTGCTTTTAGTGGGAAGCTGGTGAGGTGACCCTTCTTGAGCTGTTTTTCAAAGCTTTCCACAGAACCTTGTGTGTCACTTCAGGCCATAGTGGTATTAGTTATAAGGGATTCCATTGTCTTCGGTGCAACGCTAGGTGCAAAATAAAGGAAGTTGAATCGCCACTGGATGCTTTTTCTTTGCTCCCAGAAAGCTCACGGTAATATGAGCCAGTCTCTGCTGCCATTCCGAATGTATGAAATATTAATGGCAGAGGCAACTAACAGAATTGAGTGGAACTCTGACAGTCTGACTGAGTCTAAATAAAGCATAACTTTCCAACAGCTCTAAACTGCAGATCTTCAGCTTTTTTGAATTGAAGGCCCCCTGTTGCATATAGAGGCAGAACAGGGACCATCTTATACATACTGATAAAAAATAACAAATTAACATATTTAAATATATTACAAATGTAAATACATTGCATTCAAATATGTAATAATGAATGATTTTATTTCATTCTTTTTTCAGTGTTGTAGTTGTTACCTAAAAGTTAAAACTATTAATCATTTTTTATTAATTGGAATAAAGCTGAAATAAAATAAAAATAAATATTTGAATGAAAAACTGAAACGTATGAAACTTAAACCAACAAATGAAATTTGCCCTGGCAAATAACATTAACTAAAATAAGTGAAGTATAAAAAGAAATGAAAACTAATGAAATAAATTTTAAATAAATTAAAAATGTAAAGCTAAAAAATTTTTTTTTTTTTAAAGTGAAAATGAAAAAATATATCAGACATAACAAAATTCAAAAAATACATTTAAATTTAAAATTGAAATACTATAAAGTATTTAATTACCTATTATTGATATTTTAGTATATAATATTGTAAGTGTATTTTAGTATAATAAGTGTGTAATTTAGAATATAGTATAAATGTTAGTATACACACTTATTTAGTATAAGTATGTAATTTTGTATATAGTGTAAATAATAGTATATCGATAATGCAATGTTTAATGTAGGAGGGGCACATTTAACATGTTTAATTGGTTGTTTTAGCTTTAAGTTAACTTGTTGATTTTTTTGTTTAACTTTTTTTTTAATAGTTCTTCACATTGGCAGACCATCTGCAGTGCCATCGCAGGCCACTTGTTGAAGACCCTTGGTGTAAAATGTTGAAATAAACTGGGTTAAAATAAATTAAACAAAAGGCATATAGCTCAAATGTTGACTGTATAAAGGCGATTTTAGAGTCACCCTAGTTAGAAGACACAACAACAACAATCCTGTGGTTAGAACACTAACCAATTGTGTTCAAAGGTGTAACTGTTTCAGTGACCAAGTTATATGAGACTACAGGAAATGAGAAGCCAGTCATAGCCTGGAGATGGGAAAGTCCTCTGTATAGCTTACCTATTATGGTTGTAGGTGTGAACGCAATACGTTATATTGAAGGTTGTGAGAGCAGTTAGTCAGATGTCACACAAATAGAAAACCATTATTAGAAAGGCGCTTCCTGCAAATATTAAAATCTGCAGCTAGCCAGCTTTAGCAGTTGAAACTTCTGTCTAGAGCACGACTGTCTAGCCAGGATTCATGTGTTTCCTGGTATGATCGGTATCTCTGATAGATCTTCAGGCTTCAGTGAGCTTGTGAAATCATTACAGATGGTTCCGCTGTCTTATTCTGTACAAATGTTTTTTGTATCTTCAAATGCAGCTCAACTCAGCAGGCGGGCCAGGCCTGTGTGGTCTTTCTCTTGCTGTCTCTCACATCTTCCTTTCCTTCTGCCACTTTAATTTCCTCTTGCACCAAATATGAAACAACTCATCTCACGATTCTTCCTTTTTTGTTTTTATCCTCTTTCCACAAAGGTGGGATCTCATCGTGTTAAGCTGTCCCGTGGTTTTGAAGCAAACGCACCGGCTTTTGAGAGGTAATTAAGATTCTGCTGGTCTCTGATGATGCTTGCTCTAGTATCCAGCTGTTCTGGCTCAGGCCCAAGTGTTAGTGCATGATGAAAGCATACGGGCCCTGCTTCAAACAGACCTGTTATTTAACAGTCTGGATGGGCAAGCTCAGTCATGTCTAAGGATGCATTTTCGGCTAGTTGGTGGGTAATTAAGGTCTACCAGAGGCCGATTTGATGGATTTGTAGGCGGCAATTACACACAGAACAGCTGGATGAAGTGCAGCAGGGGGTCTCGAGGGATCATTTAAAAGTTGAACTTTTTTAACTTGGGTGACTTATAAATGCAGACTGCTCATGGTGTCTTAGAAAAATCAGTACTCATGGCATGAGATGCTGAAAAAGCAGCGTAAGATGTCCAGCCCTTAGTCATGCTGATATACAGTGGGTACGGAAAGTATTCAGACCCCCTTAAATTTTTCACTGTTTTTTATATTGCAGCCATTTGCTAAAATTTTTTAAGTTAATTTTTTTTCCTCATTAAGTACACACAGCACCCCATATTGACAGAAAAACAAAGAATTGTTGAAATTTTTGCAGATTTAATAAAAAAGAAAAAATGAAATATCACATGGACCTAAGTATTCAGACCCCTTGCTCAGTATTTAGAAGAAGCACCCTTTTGATCTAATACAGACACGAGTCTTTTTGGGAAAGATGCAACAAATTTTTCACACCTGGATTTGAGCATCCTCTGCCATTCCTTCTTGCAGATCCTCCAGTTCTGTCAGGTTGGATGGTAAAAGTTGGTGGACAGCCATTTTAAGGTCTCTCCAGAGATGCTCAATTGGATTTAAGTCAAGGCTCTGGCTGGGCCATTCAAGAACAATCACAGAGTTGTTGTGAAGCCACTCCTGCGTTATTTTAGCTGTGTGCTTTGGGTCATTGTCTTGTTGGAAGGTAAATTTCGGCCCAGTCTGAGGTCCTGAGCATTTTGGAGAAGGTTTTCGTCCAGGATATCCATGTACTTGGCCGCATTCATCTTTCCCTAGATTGCAACCAGTCGTCCTGTCCCTGCAGCTGAAAAACACTCCCACAGCATGATGCTGCCACCACAATGCTTCACTGTAGGGATGGTATTGGCCAGATGATGAGCAGTGCCTGGTTTCCTTCAAAAATTATGCTTAGGACTTAAGGCCAAAACAGTTTATCTTGTCTCATAGACCAGAGAATCTATCCTCACCATTGGAGTCACCTCAGGTGTTTTTAGCAAAACTCCATGCGGGTTTCATGTGTCTTGACTGAGGAGAGGCTTCCGTAAGGCCACTCTGCCATAAAGCCCCGGACATGGTGGAGGCTGCAGTGATGGTTGATTTTTCTCCAACTTTATCCATTCCCCGATGCATCTCTGAGCTCAGCACAGTGATCTGGGGTTCTTATTACCCTCGCACCAAGGGACTCTTTTCCCCCGATAGCCTCAGTTTGGCGGACAGGCCAGATCTAGGAAGAGGTTCTGGTCGTCCCAAAACGTCTTTCCATTAAGGATTATGGAAGGCGCTGTGCTCTTGGGAACCTTCAGTGCAGCAGAATCTTTTTTTTTTTTTTCCCCAGATCTGTGCCTCAATACAATCTTGTCTCTGAGCTCTGCAGGCAGTTCCTTTTGACCTCATGATGATCATTTGCTCTGACATGCACTGTGAGCTGTAAGGGTTTATATAGACAGGTGTGTGGCTTTCCTACTCAAGTCCAATCAGATAATCAACACAGCTGGACTCAAATGAAGGTGAAGAACCATCTCAAGGATGATCAAAAGAAATGAACAGCACCTGAGTTAAATATATGAGTGCACAGCAAAGGGTCTGAATACTTAGGACCATTGTTGGGAAAGTTACTTTTAAAAGTAATGCATTACAAATATTGTGTTACTCCATAAAAAAGTAACTACTTACGTTACTTAGTTACTTTTTAGGAAAAGTAATGCATTATATTACTTTTGCATTACTTTCAAGTTACTTTTTAAATATAAGCAGGGCTTGATTGTTTTAAATATAAGAAGTTCTATTTATAGCAAAAATAAAAGCCCTTTCACACCAAAAAGTAATGAATAAACCTCAGGCTGAATGAAAAGTAAATTCACGTCTGTACAGTAGAACGCAGGAGAAGAAACACTCTTCAGCAAAAAAACAAAGCACAATTGTTAGTTTATTAAAGTAATTTTTGCTTATTAGGATGGTTGAACTGGATCATCAAAGGTCAGAAGCAAAGACACTGGTTAATAAAATGGGATTAGATACATTTGTGTTATTTAACATATTTAGTTATTGCAGGTTTGAGTCATATTCTGAGTTTGCATTTCACTGTTTTAATTCATTTTGATGAATACTAAATCATTTTTTTGTGAGTGTTTTTATTTTTTTTTACGATGATTAATGACTTCACATTCGTTCTAGAAATACAGGAACATAGGTTCCACAGCGCACACAACGCCTTGTACTCCCGATTTCTCTCAACATGGGGACAGGAGAGATGTCAGTGAATAAATTGGGAAAAAAAGTAACTTGCATTACTTTTTTGAAAAGGTAACCTAGATATTAAATGTAAAAGTTATGCGTTACTTTACTAGTTACTTGAATAAAGTAATCTGATTACGTAACTCACGCTACTTGTAATGCGTTACCCCCAACGTGCTTAGGACCATGTGAGATTCAGTTTTTTTTTTAAATCTGCAAAAATGTCAACAATTATGTGTTTTTTTGTCAATATGGGGTGCTATGTGTACATTAATCAGGAAAAAAAATTAACAAATGATTTTAGCAAATGGCTGCAATATAACAAAGGTGAAAAATTTAAGGGGGTCTGAATACTTAACATACCCACTGTAAACACAAGTAAACTCATTTATCTGTAAAAGAACATTGAACGTAAAAAAATGCTCTAAAAAATACTGGACCCACTGTACAGTAAGTTGTCTTTATAACGAAGGTAATAAAATTGAATTACTCATAACATTAATCATACAATGCATGTTATACGTGGTAGTTATTGGTAACATTTTATTTTAAGGTGTCCTTGTTACATATGTTACTTGTACTTACTATTATAATAACAACAAATTTTGCATAATTACTTGCAAGTAACCCTAAGCCTTATCCTAACCATATAGTAAGTACATGTCGTTAATTAATATTACTCAGTACCTAAATGAATAATTACACTGTAACAAGAACACCTTAAAAAAAGTGTAAACAAAAAAATAGCCGCTTGTACTTTCATCTGTAATTCTATAAACCAGACGATTAAATACAAAACCCTTTAACCTACTCCTAAAACCACATACTTAAAACTGTCCTTTCCTTAACCGGTATCACACCTTAATAACAGCAAAAGAAAACATAATCCCCCGGTTGACAGACAAGGCTTAGCTAGTCAGAAGCAATGCATGTTTGAGCTGTCTCAACTGAAAATTTCTTGCTCTGACATATCTTAAAATATTTCTGTGTCAAGATGCACACCTGTAATGTTTTCTTTTATAAGGTATTTTTGTAAAAGTTGCTTAAATATCAATAAAATAAGGCCTAGTCCTGGCTTAAGCTACTGTAAGCCCCGTTTGTGAAACCGGGCCAATAGGTTTGAACATATGTGAAAACATAAGAAACCAAACAATTTGTTTTAATGTAATAACATAGTAGTTAAAGGCAACTAATATAAAGTGGGACCAAAATACTTTTAAATGCATTGCATTAAAATAATTGTTGGTAACTAAAATGGATTTATTATTAATGGAAATAAAACTGAAATAAAATAATGTAAATATTAGATGAAACATTTTAATGTATAAAACTTACAACAGAAAATTATAATTGTTTCACTGGCAACTAGCTGAAAAAAAGTAGGTTGAAGTGCTAAAAAATTACTAAAACTAAAAACATAAAAAAATAATTTTGTTATAATTCCTCTAATATGATAAATTTTATTAATTGCAAATAGGAATGACACTAAAATTTAATTTAAAAAATAATAATTTACGTTTTAATTTAAACATTTATTTACCTAATAGTAAGTATTTAAAAAAAACAAAAAAAGTTTTAAACCTGTATTTATATATTTTTTAAAATCTTACAATTCAGTAATGAAAACTCTGGAAGAGGTATCTTGTGAGCCTGTTTTAAAGAATTGTATATTTGGGGGTAAAAACACTAAAAGACATACTCCATCAGTGATCTCAAATATATCTATTGATTTTTTTCAGTGTCAGATTAGGTTGATTAAAACAATCAAATCTGCATTAAGAAAGCCTTATCCTGAATATGTGGAGGGTTTATTCTTATCCAGCCTTGGCTCCTCACACTGAGCATGATGGACATTCTTTATTCATCATGAGTCACTACTCTGTTCCCTGGAGTGCTGAGTCAGGTCGTGATGAGAGGAAGTAGATGCAGACAACCCCCCACCCCCTATTGATCACTTGTTTCCTTGGCTTCCTTTGTTTTAAATCACCTTTGATTTTTCTTGAAGCGATGGATCACAGGATTGGATAAACATTTTTCATTTATTCTTTTTCAACAAGGTTTGAATGTGTATGAACCCTGTGTGATGTTTCCTGTCCAGACACTTTAGTGCCCTGAGGAGGCTGTATGGCAAACAGGTGATCATCAACCTGCTGGGTATGAAGGAGGGTGAACACATGCTCAGCAAAGCATTCCAGGTGATTGTTGTTTAGGAAATATTCAGGTTGGTCAATGCATTATTTAAGATGTCTTTCAGTACTCAAGTATGACAAAACCATAGAGCAGTTGATCCACGTTCTTTACTGTGTAAGGACTGTCTTGTCTTCGCCCACAGAGTCACCTGAAAGCTTCAGAGCATGCAAGCGCTGTGAGAATGTTAAACTTTGACTATCATCAGATGGTTAAAGGTGGGAAGACTGAAAAGCTCAACAGTGTCATGAAACCTCAGATCATCAAGTTTCTGGAGGAATGTGGTTTCTTCTACTACTCAGGAGAGGCCGGCATTCAGAGGTGAGGTTATATAGCATCCCAGCACACCTGGTTGTGGAGGAATATCATAGAACAGCAAAACATTTTCGTCATTAGGTTGTTTGTTTAATTCATTGTGTGTATACTTAAAAAAACTAGTGGATCAATTTTTCTCATAGCCACTGGGTATTTTAAACCAGGAATACATTTTTTCTTTTAAAAATGTTATTAAACATTGATAATCACAAAATGACCAAAACTAGCTCATAAAATTGTCCAACACAATTTTGTTTACCGCAGATGTCAAAGTGGGACCATTCGTTCCAATTGTCTCGACTGCTTGGACCGAACAAACAGCGTCCAGGCCTTCATTGCGCTTGAGGTGTGTTTGTGACACAGTTCTGTTTTCTTACTACAGTTTGAAGTTTTTTTTTCTTTTTACTATTTATTTGTTTTTCATTCATTATGTAATATGTCTGTGGTGTTCAGATGCTTCCAAAACAATTGGAAGACATGGGTCTGACCGAGAAACCTCAGCTGGTGGCGCGTTTTCAGGAGGTTTTCCGCACCATGTGGTCCACCAATGGAGACTCGATCAGCAAGATCTACGCAGGCACTGGTGCTCTGGATGGCAAGGCTAAGGTACATGTCGGCTTGTAAAACACACAAACGGTACAGCACAAAAGGCTGCAGAGAGCAGAAAAACGGGTGTTTTCACGCTGTAAGTTTACGATTGTCTTAAAACAAAAAAAAAAGGTCTTAATCTGCTGTTTTTCTCTGCTTTCCTATGGCTGTTCCTCTTCCTCTGTGGTAAGTTGACAGTAGCTAGTTGTGTCAATTTGAGTTGTGAGGCTATATTTATTTTAGTCTGCTCTGTTTTGTGTGAGATCTTTTGTGTTAGTAGAGAAAGATTACTGTAACTGGCAGTGCTGTCAACTTTAATTAGGCCTCTTTTTATAAACTGTTATAAAAGCCTGTAAACCTCTTCCAACTAGGCCTCAAACCCCAGGCTTCATCTAGCAGCAAAGAAATAAAAGTATTCCTTTGTAGAGAGGTCTGCACGGGCTTTAAAGTGAAGCCCAAACCCGGCCCGTACCCGAGATCGTCTGACCCGACCCGAGCGGCACAGTTAAATTTAGAGCCCGAACCCAACATCCTTTTTTTTTCCCACAACGAATAGCCAATTTTAAAAAATGCTGTATTTCTGGATTGCATGCAACGGTCAGTAAGCAAATACATGTAAAGAAACAGAATCATTAAGGCTCGGCCAGTTCACAAGGCAAAAGAAAAAAACACTTACCATTTATGAAAGTTTATGAACATCAGGTGACTTGGTCACATAAATTCTGCCGAGTTTTTGAACGGTTGTATACGACAAGACGATAATTCTTCCATCGTGCAAATTATGGTCATCTTCGTCAGTTAAGGCTCGTTAGCATTCGGCCTGCTTTAAATCAGACACAGAGATGCAAGATCGCATTTATTTGAATTAATTAGGCTAATTATATCATTTATTTGAATTGGCGTGCGCGAGAGAGAGACAGAGAGAGAGATGAAAGTTGTGTGTGTGAACCTGCGTCTGCGCGTCTCTCTCTACAAGCAATGAGGCTTAGTTCCTTCAAAAACAGCGATTATACCCCCTCATTGCAGAGAAATATAACGTTGCGAGTCAGTAGCCTGTCGAAGCTATTTTACTAATAAAAGTTACCGTGCTGTGTTGTCATTTGCAATAATGTGTGTGTGTGTGTGTGTGTGTGTGCCTATGAAAGCAGCGGAGCCTGCATATAGTTTTAGTTTAGCTATAAACCGAGCCGCCCAAACCCCGAAAGCATTCATAAACATTAACAAACCAAACCAAACGTCATTCGGAAACCCGTCGGGCTCGGGTCGGGTAGCAGACCTCTATTCCTTTGATGGCCCTTTGAATACGTGTTCATGAATTTGTGTGGTTTTGTTTTTTGTTTTGTTTTGTTTTGTTTTGAGAATGGTTTTGCTTTGTATAGAGCGTTTTAGTTTGTTTTGAAAGTTTTGTTTCATTCTGAGAGTTTTTTGATGTTCCAGAGCTTGACTATTTTATATTAACTATTTTGTTTGGATTTTGTTTTTTTCTTTCTGTAGGGTGGAAAGCTAAAAGACGGAGCTCGCTCGGTCACCAGAACCATTCAGAACAACTTCTTTGACAGCTCGAAACAGGAAGCCATTGATATCCTGAGACTGGGCAGCACCCTGAACAGTGACCTGGCAGATAAGGCACGAGCCCTTCTCACAACCAGCAGCCTGTATGGTACGATTTACAACACCACAATTCAGGCTACATTTACACGACAACGATGTAGTCAAAAAAAAGCTTTTCCCTTGCGTTTTTTAAAAGTTTCACATATACACGACAACGTTTTCAAAACGATTCAAGTTTACACATATCCGACGAACAAAGGCCAAAAACGATGATTCGTATTGCCCGGCAGTAGTTGGCGCAGTCACCTTGTTAGTAAACAGTACCTGTTGCCATGTTTAATATGATGACGTATCCAATGTGGTTGTAATATTGGTGAGTAAATCCACACTTTGCTGAAGAAGCATTAGCAAACTCTTAAACAGCAACAACAGTACCATGTACTCCGCCATTGTTGTGTATGTTTGTTCGCGTTTGCCTTTAAAATCGACACACCTGTCGTGAAACAGCCCCTCTGAGTCAGAAATAAACAAGGGCTGTGGGGGAAAATGCTCGCAAAAATAACAAAAGTACACCAAATATTTAAAATGAGGGGATAAAAAAATGCCACTGTTGTGAACATAAGTACCGTTGTTGTTACAAGTATGTAACAACATACTTAGGACAGTTATTAAAAATGTGTTCTGTCAAGTGTTTATTGTTCTATAATATATTGTGCATTATGTTCTTTTGTATTTT
>JADLZN010004447.1:0-52666 GCA_018155175.1 Sinocyclocheilus anophthalmus
GGCGGTGCTGGGTTTGTTTGGGGAGCTGAAGGCGGATTTAATCCATGCGATTCCTGGGAGAGATGCGAGATCTTCCCTGTGGAACGCAGAGACACCGGCAACTTTCCGTCTTTGCACATGCTCTCTCAGAACTCCACAGCTGATAAAATGATGTGGGTAGCTGATTGGCAGAAAGGCGCCGATTCTTCCGTCGTTGTGTGCAAGGGTGCGCTCAGTGTTTAGCGTTGGGGTAGTGATGGTTTTTTTTGATGGCTGCCTGTTGCGTGTGTGTCAATGCATTATTGCTCTTTCAGCAGGTTCGACGGGACAAAAGCATTGTGGTGAATTGCTTAGATCTTGTGTCATTCCCTTGAAAGAACCAAAGAAAGGGAATTCAAAGTTTTAGAGATTCGACCGCAAAAGTCTAAAAGTAAACAACTCATTTTGCAATTCACATTAGCCATGGTTACTTGCAGTAATTTTGTTCTTGCAGAGTGGGGTAGGACTTACATTGGAAAACTGGGTAAGATGCAAATGGAAATAAACATTATATCTCACATGTGAAAATTGGTGCGCAGGTTTTTCATAAGTAATATGGACTGGCATAGGGATGATGGACACAGATTTGTGACCAAATTATTTCCTAAAACGTGAATAAGGCCTGACGGTAATTCATTGGTTTAACGAAATAATTTTCTTCCAGCTTAATGCCGAGTTCACACTGGACTTGCAAGGGAGCCCTGCAAGGAACGATTTGTCAAAGATTTGCGCAATGGCACTGTGTGTTTTGGCGCACACGAGCACTGCGGTGACATCTTGGCTAGCAGGGTCATAGTTGTCTGTCTAAAGTGGGTGTCACGGCAACTGCATGATGGAACTAGTACGACGGAGGTCCACCGTGCAGATGACTGTTAGCATTAGGAAATATCGCGGCAACGGAGCTCTGTCTGTGTGCAGGGTTTCAGATTTTCACTACAAACCCACACATTACTACTGCAGAAACTATACGCTGGGGGGGAAAATAACATCCCAATTGCTTTCGAGGGGGGGGTCCCCAGGCCAGTGAGAAAAGGAGCTCGTGTGGTGGTAACCTACAAGGGGGTTTGTTTGTTGGTGTGTGGGTTTCTCCATGGTACAATTCATTCCAGGGCCTGGAAGAGGGTGCACATTTTTGGTGGGTTCGGTGCTTCAACGTGGTGAAATAAAAACAACCAGGCGGCAGCTCGCGTGATTGGCAACAACGGTCCCAAAACTACTTTTCATATAAGCGGTGCCCCCCGAAGAACTTCCGGGATCTGGGCTCCTCATTGGGCGTAAGTCATCAGGGGCCCGAGGTTTATTTTCAGTCAGACTCCTTTGCACACAGCGGGATGTGATGGCCAGACAGGATCCCGATAGTTCGCATGCCAAATATGTCGGCACTGCACGTCTCGCGACGTTACAAGGATGGCGATTCGCCTCATATCGTCTCCAGTTTTATAATTCACACTGTGTGATTTCGACGGGATCGTCGTGACGAGCTCACGATTTCGGGCAGTTGTCGGCGTATTGGTCGTGCAAAACCCTGTCGGGGCGAGTAAAAAATCGAGGGGCTAAAATGCTGAGCGCGCGTGTGAACGTCGGCCAGGGTAGATGTGTCACGGTTCCAAACGTTATTCACTAACAAAGGACATGAAATAAATTGTCACTAACGATGCAGGGAGCTTGTTTCGCGTGGCCGATAAGGGACACAAGTCGTCAATCCTGAAAGAACAAAAAAAAGATATAACTTAGACTACATTGTTGAATTTTGTTTTACATTATTTGTCAAGATTAACGTCATAATTCTTGAGTAAAAAAGTCGGGAACGCAAGTATAAACTCAAAATTTTGAAATTAGGATAGACAATGTATCCTAGCCGGGGGTTTGGGTGTATTCATAAGTCTTGTGATGTTGGTTTTGCATCCTATGAGTGGACACAGGGGGCCTTCTTTACTAAACAGCACGCTCAATAGAGCTTCCCAAAACTCTATTGCCATTTTGTGTTTGTGCGCAGTTCAGGGGGGTGGCGATGTTGTTCTCTTTAAAAGCCGTTTGTTTTTTCATAAATGGATATCCGATGTTTTCCGAGCCAAACAGTTCGAACAGTAGTAGTATCTACAATATTGTCACGTAACCTATGTAACGTTTTAAAGTTCATCTGATAGATTGTCCCAGTGATCATTTATTTAAATTTTTTATATCTATTAGTATACACCATCTAAATATATTAATAAGCTTAGCAGGGCATCTGCATGGTGTATTAATTAAGACTGTATTCCATGAAACTACAGGGTTCATATGCCATAATGTGGCAGGGTAGTACGAACCAAGAGCTTCACTGCATAGGGGGAAATAGCTGCAGTCCCACAATGGCCAATGCCGTGGTGTTGGAAGCGGAACCAGTATAAGCTCCCTTCTTTTCTGGACTAGTTTGAATGTGGCCGTAAATTAAGATCAGAAATGGCAAATATCGTGTATCAGCTGTTATTTGACCAAAGTGGTTGTAATAATTCCACAGTGGGTTTTGGTCATGAATGGCATGTGGCACAATTTGAAGGAAACGATGTCTGCGGTCCTGCAACTGGGGTCCTGGCGCTTGAAAAGGTTCATTGATCTACAGAGGGATGTCGCTTTTTACAAGTCTGTTTGAACTAGAAATGTGTGTTGGGCAGTGGTGGTTGTACAGACAACCACAACTCTATAATGGATAACGAAAATCCGAGCGCAGTATTTTAAAAACAAATCTTGTTAAAGTGATTTCCCTCTTTCGGGCCAGTACAAAGTGCGGCCGATCTCAGAGCGGCTGTTTGACATCACAAGAAGACAGGCCCTCCCCGATATTTTGATGTGGAGGCAGTAAAGGTTTCAGCGCAGCCTGCTGGGTGAGCTTACTTGAGCTCCGCCCCTGTGTGACTGTCATCAGTCCGCCATTGTTTCATCTCAGACGGGGCCGAGGGCAGGGATGTGAGACAATAATGACTCCTAACAAGCGGATTGTGAGTTGTGTTCGGTTGGTGACGCTGAATAATGATGACATGGATGGCAGAATCCCTCATTTACTCGTCCGGCCAGGGGGGTGGGCTGAGCGCGGCTGAAGGAGCGGCAGTGATTACATTTGTTGGTTCTGGGGGATGGAAGTAAGTTGCTGCGGCCAAACCTATCTACATAAACAATCGTATGTATCGTGCGAATCATTGCGGGGTGAGGCCGCGCCGTCATCTCAGAAGAATTGATTATATGTTGTGTTTGTAATTAATCTTTGCAAATCGCGATTTTCCTAATAATTTGGCTACTTAGCAGAGTTTCACGATGAAAGGTGCGACTAAAGAGTAAATCAGGTCTCATCCGCGAGCGGATCAGTGCGGAAAGAAGAGGGGGCTGGTTCACAGAGCCATTACAGTTTGAAGTGAAATTGCTGCGAACACTCTTGAGTCTGAAAAAATCGGTGTTTTTGGACAGGGTACAAAGAATTTTTGTGATAACTAGGCGACCGATGAGAATAGTGTGTTTAAACTCAATTGGGAATGGTTCCAGGGACTTTTCTTAGGAGGAACGCTACAGGAATCATACAACGGTGGGTGTAAACTTGGGCAGTCATATGACGCCCTTTAGAGAGTAGTTTTTGCTCAAAAGATAAAATTGGTCCTTACGGTGTGACCGCTCATGAACCAAACCTGTAGGCTGGTGATTTGTTCCAGTGTTCATAGGGAAAATGCCCCTAATACCAGCATCAGTAGTGACCACCTCTGTCCCAAAAGAACAAAAAGCAGCATAAAACACAACAGTAAACCAAAAAAAAGTAGTTCATAGAGAGTAGACTTGCTGCTGAGTTCCTATTTACCATATTTTTGCAAAGGGGGGGGGTGACAAAACATTGATGGCACCTGCAAACACTGGAACACACCAGCCACATTCTCCAGTCCAGAAAGCCAGCGTTGTAAGTCGGGACTCATCCTCCATCCCATAGTCCCCGCGAGACTAGGAGGGCCTGTTCACGCGACCCCATATACAAACACGCATCATCAGGAGCTGTCATGACCACCGGTCATCAGGGGGATCACTCTTCTGGTTATTTGAACAGGACACGTGTTCTGCCACGCTCAGACCTTGGGCCACAGGACAACTATCATTACAACTCACACCCTGCCTCGGGATTACCCTTATCTGCCATTATTATGTGAGGGACCTCACTTTCACACAACAGACAGGGGAGCGCCAGACAAATCTGCTCACATAACCTTTCAGGGAGTTACAAACACTATCAGCATGGATTCACAAACTTTTTTGGTCAGCCTTAAAAGTATTGAAGACAAATTTTACTTGAAGTCCCCACGAGACAATTAGAATTAAATTACTACGTATACCTGTAACCGCCAGGGGGGAAGGACCGGGGGCGGGCCTGTTAGTAGTGATGATGGTTTCTCGAGGTGGTGGGTTAATGGCCAGGGGATTTTTATTAACTGGAAAAACGAAATGAAACTAAGATTACAACCATAAAAAAATTAAAGGAAATAAATCAAGTAGCGCCTAAAGCTATAAAATCTTAACATAAATAAAATAACTGTTACCTGTAAGATAAACGTGTGTAATATTCTAGTGCTAATTGGCGGCTAAGGGGGCACATGTATCTTTCTTACGAAAACGCGCAACATAAATTACTAAAGGGTATAAATACGTATTATAAAAGTTACAGAAAACAAAAAGTGTGGTGTACAGGAGATTTGAAATAAAATGTCAATGGAATAAAAGGGCAATATCAAAAAAAATGCCAGCTCAAAAATATTAATGCAGAAATTATGTATTCACAATAAGTTTTTTATTTGGTTTGTATATGACCTAAATTACACTAAGATACATTGAAATCCCATGATAGTGCAGAACTGCAATGCAGGCTGGGGGTATTTTAAAATATTTTACTTTATTTACAGTATAGGGCTGTTTGATTTGGTCAAGTAATATATTGTGATTGTTTTGTCTTATATCGCAATAAACTGATATGATCAAAAAGAACAAAGAGACCACTTGCAGCGATAATACTAATACAAGTGTTTTTATATTATTTTAACTGTAATTATAAAAAAAGAAATTAAGACATAAAAACCATTGTAATAATACAATTGTACTAGACTAATTTGATTGAACTAACTAAATTTTGTAAAATCTTTTTATAATAATTCATAATTTCATAGTCATATTTCAGTTTCGATTTAAATTTTATTTCAATTGCACCCTTATTTATTTATAAAAATTTTACGTTTTATGATTTCATTTTTACCTTTTCATAAACTCATAAATCCCCACTTGAGAAATCTTGCACAAGTCTTTTTTAAAGTCTGCTTAAAATGTGGTTCATTTTAAATGCGGTTTACAGTTTAAGATGGTTTCTGTGTTTTTTTAAGCATGTCCCCCTGCCCAAAATCTGCCAAAACCCTTCTAAGTCTCCCCCCCCCCAACACTGACGTCCTCATCCCTATTCAAATCAATGGTTTTCGCTGTGCTCACCGATGTAGTGTAAACTCCAGTGTAAGAGTGCCCTTAAAGGATGATCTGGAACGGGTCGGGATACATGACCCTCGAAAACACACCGAACGTCCGTGCATCTTAACCTCGGACAGCCGAGCAGACTCACGGATTAGCGGCCTGACTCATTATCAGCGCTGAACAGTCGAGAAACACACTTCAACAGTTTCTTTCCAATTTCTCACTTGGTTGATCTAATATGTGAAAAGAAAACCAATTGACCCATGTCATTGGGTTATTATTTTGCTAATGTGAAATCGTTTTTTTTTTTTAATTTTGAGTGTGCGTTCCAAAATCCAATCAACATTCCTGACCACAGAAAAGGGCCCTTTTCCATGCGCTGAGATTAAAACCCCTCCAAATTAATAATCGTTAGCATTCGACTCGGGAACCAACCACTGTGCAAGCTCTTAAGAGCCTTTATTTGCATATTACAACATGCTTTGTGAATTCCGTCCACTCGAGAAGCGATATTCCTGCAGTTTGGAAGGATGATAATGTTCAGCTTTGATATAATGGCCGCACTGCATATGGCATCTGTCTCTGGCAGGTCAATGATAGGCTGCTTTATGAGAAACAGGATGATTTCAGAGCCGAGTGACGCTTGAAATGCTGTGATTGAAGAGGAGTGGATTGAAAAATGAACCTGTGCACCGTCCGGATCCCTCCACGAAGGTCAGAGCAGAAAAGTGAGGGGAACCGGTTTACCTTTCTGTGGGGTGAAGAGTGAGGCAAAGCCAAGCACCTGATTATATTCAGCCCGAGTATGCGCAGCTCAATCTCACGAATAGAACCTGGGCCCAAACAATCATGTTAATTTAGCTCCCCATTACCACAGACACCCTCAGCAGGGGGTTCGGGGAATACTACTTACTATATATATGTACTGCGATGTTTTTCTTTCAATAGCATGTGAAAGCGGGGGTAGGGTGGCTTTTCCAACACTTTACACATGATCGTACATATAGTGTCCCAATAGTGTCGCAACAATAAAATTTTGTGACAAAATGGTTAAAATCATACAGAAGGCTGGTTACAGTGTACGTACTATAAGAGTATAAACAGAAATAGAGAGGGTGGAAAAGGGTGTGGTAGTAATGCCACTATTTATCCTTTGTGGAATTAAGTGCATTGTTCTCTATCGGTGAGAACTAGAAGAATCCAAGCATTACATCACTTGCTCCTAATGGAGGTGGCTCTGCATGCATGGTGCCGTTGCCGAATGAGAGTTCCAAACGGTGGCTGAATAAAAACATCACAATAACCACAAGATTATCGCACACCACGGTCCAGTCCCGGCAAGTTACCATCTTGTGAAGGCACAATAGTGCCGTGTAACCATCCGCAAGGGACATTTATAGAAATTAGAACACTTAATTTTTAAAACCCATTTCTTCTGGCCCAAAATTTAGTCCAGTAATCCATAACGGATCCCACTGGGAATTTGTGGCCTAATGGTTAGAGAGTTGGATTCATAACCCAAAGGTTGTGGGTTCGGCTGCGAACCGCAGGAATTGTGTATTTTGGGGGGAGGGTGGCAAGTGGGTACAGTGCTGCTCTTCGGCACCTTCAATACCACGGACTGAGTGCCCTTGAGCAAGGGCACCCGTGACCCCCACTGCTGGCCCCGTGTGCGCGGTGCAGCAAGTAAATGGCTGCAAGTCTGCCCACTGGCTACTGGTAATGTGTGTTCGGGACGTGCTGTGTTGGTGTTGTGCGCAGCGGTTTGTGGATGGTAGAATGCAGAGCACAGTAATTCCGTCGTATGGTCGCCATACTTGGCCCACGATGTGCATGTCACGTCCACATCAAGTCACATCACCCATAATAATAATGCTGTTTTCTGTGAAAATCGGCACGCACTGTTGGTCCAGTCTCGCATCAATCCACCAGATATTTGTGGGGGGTTAGGGGGAACTTTTTTCACTTGTAAAGTGTGTGTTTGATGGCGGAATTTGGCTGTATGTTTCCAAGTCCTCCTTAGTATCAGAGGTTTGATGTACTTTTTTCACGTTGAAGAACATATTATCGAGGACTTGGACGGTGTACAAGGTTACAGAGGGGTAGTGTAATTATGGTGGTGTTTCTGGGATAAACATGCAGCTTTCACTTGGAGTGGACGTGTTGGTGTATTACGTGTGTTTTTATCATGCTGTTATTGGACTCTCATTCGGACGGCAACCCCCCCAGGGTCACTGTCAAGGATGACCCATGTGGCTAGCAAGTGTAGGCCTAGGTAGCTGACATTGTAATCCAAATCTGATGAAAAACAAATCTCGGAGCTTTTGTGGGTCGATAAAGTGGGGTGGTTTGGCAGCAGAATTGCCAGTTTGTGGGTTAAGCTATTACTTTAAGATTAATGATAGGGACATATGCTAATGCGTAATAGAAATATAGACAGTGAACTGCTGAATTACTTGGTCACAAAATTAGTCATTATTTAGACTGCTGTTTACTAGGAAGTACACGTGGTTATGATTGCACATATGTGTAGCCGTAAGTGACAGCCTTGTTCTCGCCAGTTCTGAACACGAGGTCAACATCTCTCCGTGGATAGCAGTTAAACCAACAGCATTTATTAATAATGGTTTTCCAGGTAAGTGTCATAGCCCTTAAGAGTGCTTCATGCTCCTTGACGGCCTTGAGTCCTCATAGATATGCTGGAGACTCAACACGGAGGGGGTCTTATTAGATTAAGGATCGTCACCTGGTGGGGCTAATCGCAGTCTCGTTGCGAACAATTCGTAATATCGAGGAGCGGCACAACTGTTTGGGTTTGTTTTATAC
Organism: Sinocyclocheilus anophthalmus; assembly: GCA_018155175.1. Lineage (NCBI taxonomy): Eukaryota > Metazoa > Chordata > Actinopteri > Cypriniformes > Cyprinidae > Sinocyclocheilus > Sinocyclocheilus anophthalmus. The sequence goes on from JADLZN010004447.1 coordinate 8,308, forward strand.
TGGCACCAGGGGCAGAGCTTACCCCATATGTGAAATTAGGATGGTACGGTGGTTTTTTCTTCGTGGTCTCATTAAGAAGTCAAGTTAATCAATGTCTACGTGCTTTAGGAGAATGACAAAGATTAACTGTTTATAACGGTGTACATGAAATGACGGAATCGACAATGATTCCTGCGAACGCGTTTCTCGGTCTCGAAACAGCTAGATACAGGTGCGGGGATATGCTTATTTAATATTGTCAAATGGAAGATGCAGGCGGACTTAATTAATGAGAATGGTCTAATGGACATCTGTTCCAACGAGTAAAGCTGCAGGGTCCGATCAACCCCCAGTTGGTCTGATAATTAAAAACAGGTAATTTTCTTGCCTACGTGTGGGAGGGGGAATGCGGGCGCTTCTACAACATCTGTTTGGAGAGATCTGCCGTGCCTATACACAATATGACACATCTTAGCCATCAACGTTTATTAACTATGTTTTTCAGATACGGAAGAAATCACTGTAGTGTTTAAACTGAATCTCCAGCTGAGTGTGTTTTGATTAATTTCGGAGGGTCAGCCTGTAGCGTTGTGTTGCCACTTTACTGCTCCCTTATTAGTGCTATCAACAAATGCAATTAACTAAATAGAACTGTGAAGCAATTTAGAGAGTAAAACTCTCTAAATGTTCTTGAAGAGAGGGATCTCTTTTGCTCATCAAGGTTGCATTTATTTGATCGAAAATACAGTGAAAATTGTGAAATATTAGTTACTATTGGGGACACATAGTGGGCGAGGTGTGCGTATTACGAATAAGTGGTTAAAACTGGTAAGTAGGGTTATTGTTTCTGGATCAAAGATGAATTTGTTGTCGGACAGGGATGTGCCATGTTATGGAATCCATCGTGCAACAGTAGCACAGTTGTCCTGTTTACTTCCTTCTCTTGTGTCATTGTGGGTGTCACTGAGTGTCCTAAACAAAAAAAATGGGGTGGAGAAAAGTAAAAAATAAGAAAAATCAAAATCCAAGATGTTTAGACAAAAAGAGGGGAAGAATAACATAATGGTTGGTGAGGTTAAGCTGTAGAAATACCCAACAAAGTATGTTTGTCTTTTAATAATACAATAGGTTTTATAGTAATTAATTTATTCGGAGTTTAGCAAGAAAAGATACATTTCTAGGGTCAGTTCGAATTTGCTGTAAACTATTGTTAAAACTTTTGTAGTACATAGGGTGTTGAAGGTTACCATGATTAGAAAGAGAAGAAACAGAAGTTGACAATTACAAAAAGAGTCTCCGGAACTATTAGAGCAGGTTACCAAGTTCTAGAAATATGGAGGGTGCTGATGTGATATTTTAAACACGTCAGTGGTTAAAAAAGAGGCGTTGGGGGTACGGGAAAGTGGATTCAGAGGCCGCCTTGGGAAATGTGTTGTCCGCTCATTTTGGGTTATATTGCAGCCGTTTTCTAAAATCATTTAAGTTAATTTTTTTGTTCCTCATTAATGTACACACAGCACCCATATTGACAGAAAAACACATAATTCTTGACATTTTTTGCAGATTGGAAGGGGAGTTATTAAAAAAATACAAACTGAAATATCACATTGGCTGTGACCTCGATATTTAGCTCAGGTGTCTGGGTACCATGTTCTTCTGAGTCATCCCTGTGGAGAGTGGTTGCTAACACCTTGGCATTTAGTCGCGGGCTGTGTTTTGATTAGTCTGGTCAAACATGACCTTGTGATTATGGAAAGGCCCACGACCCTTCTATATAAGACCTTCACGTAAGTGTCGGGTGTCAGAGTGCAAATGAGAATCATGAGGTCAAGGCTAGCACGAATAGGGTCAGATACATAATTGTGGCAAGTCACAGATCTGGCCAAGTTTACAAAAAAATTTCTGCTGCACTTAAAATTCCTAAGAGCACAGTGGCCTCCAGAATCCTTAAATGGAAGACGTTTGGGGGACGAGCCGAGACGGAGAAAGGCCCTTCCTAGGAGGCTTCCGTAAGGGGCCGGGTGGGGAGGAGGGGCGCGACACTTATCTATCGTTTGTAGGAAATGCCTTGGAGGATAGGTTAGCATAACCCAAAAGATCCCTGGGTGGCTGAGGGGCGTCCAAGAGATGCAGGGTTGGCGGGGAAATGAGATGCAGAATGTTTTCTAGAATCAACCATCAGCTGGGGCAGGCCCTACCACCATTCGGGGTCTTTAATAATGGTCATAGTGGCCCGCCGGAAGCCTCTCCTCGGGCAAGGACCATGAAAGGCCCGAAGCATGAGTTTTGCTAAGAAAACAGCCTGAAGGAGACGTCCAAGTATTGGTTAGAGCTACGATCGACTGTTCTTAAGTGAGGGACCAAGGATGGAGAACTTGTTTGCCTGTAATTGCTACACGTTAGTGTGTTGAGGGGAAAAACCGGAGGCACGGGGGGGCTCATCACCTGTCCAATACAGTCCCCACAGTGAAGCATGGTGGTGTCCGCGGAGGTCAGGTGCGTGGGGGTATGGTGGTTTTTTCATCTGCAGGGGGGACAGGACGAGGCTGGTGGTTGCAGAATCGAGGGAAGAGATTGAATGCGGTCAATTATCAATGGGGAGAAGTCCTTGGGATACTAGAAAGCCGTTCTCGTTCTAGTGCTCATGAGACCTCAGACTGGGCTGAAGGTTTTAACCTTCCACAGTACAGGATTACCTAAGCACACGCTAAGAATAGACGAAGGAGGGCTTCCACAAAGGCAACTCTTATGGACTGTTCTATTAATGCCACCATAGCACCCTTCCTGGGTAAAACCCAATTGAGCATCTCGGGTTGGATAGACCGTAGGAAATGGGCTTGGGGGTCCACCGCGCGGGGGATACCAGCCAGCCTGACAGAACTTTATAGGATCTGCAAGGAGGTAGAGGTGGAGAGGATACCCCAAATCCAGGGTGTGAAAACTAATTGGCTCCTGTTCCCAAAAAAAGCTCTCATGGGGGCTTTAATTATATCAAAAGGGTCGTTCGTGGACTAAATGACTGAGCAAGGGTCGTGAAATCTAAGGACCATTTGATATTTGCAGTAGGGTTTTCTGGTTTTTAGATGAATGCATGCAAAATGCAACAATTTGTGTTTTTCTAGTCATATGGTGGCTGTGGTGTAATAAAAAACATTAAGGGTAAGAAGACAAAAAGAACGTTAATGAATTGTGGGTAGCGAAATGTGCTGCCGATGGATAACAAGAGAGTCCTAAAATTAGGGGTGTCATGACAACTTTGCCTTAACCCACTGTATCTCTAAATAAATAAACAACTGTCTAGTATTATACAACAGGTGCGTCCAGAAAATATGCTTTGACGATTTATGAATTGGCGTTGTGAGGTGGACGGAAGCTTAATCAGTACCGGGGACAAATGTTACTTGGGTAGGGAATAACTCAATAAAAAAAATCTTCTTATACGTGATGATTATATTGGGGTGTAACTAATTGTCCTGTGACATTCAGGAAAAGAATAGTATTAGGATAATGAAAAGGATAAGGTACAATATTTTAAGTTTCAGAAAACCGGTAAAAGAACCGGTGGGGTCCCGATTGTCCCTGTGAGACCAGAATATTCACGTTTAAAGCATGAGAAAAAAAGGGGTGAACTTGGTTACTTTGGTGATGCTTGTGGTTTTTTTAGGTTGTGACATGGGTATGTGGGTTGTTTGTTTATATAACGGAAGTGATCCTAATATGTTTTCATGGTCTTTAATTATTAGCTGTGGGGTGGGTTTCAGGGTTAACTACACAGAGAACCCCCAGGCAGGATTCCTGGTGCATAACCCAGTTTGTGGAAACCGTAAGTGGGGTAAAGGGTCATTTTTAATGTCAGCTGAGGCAGATGTGTTTGTTATAAAGAGCGGATTTTGGTCCTTTCTTCCTCTTTGTATTTAGATGTCAGAGATGGGTACAAGACTGTCCTAGATTAATCAATGTGGTGCATAAAGTGAGGTGCATTCAAAAAGTCCTTTAAAGTAATCAAAAAGGATCCTCGGCTGAAAATGGTAATTAATGGATTGAAACGTTGACTGGTGACTACAATTGTTTGGTGTGGATAATGAGAAATAACATTAACGCGGGGGGGCAGCTCAGTAATTTGTAAATTACTAACTCCAGGTACTGGTTTATGGGAGCTTTTAACATGAATAGTAGGCAGCACAGGGGGGGGGGGGCACGTATCAGGATATGCCAGCCAAAGGATACAGGGAGAAAAGTGGGGGCATGCAGTGATTGTTAACCGTGGAGGGTGTGGGTTGGTCTGGTATGCGAGTCATATCATCCAGCAGCATTCGAGCCAGGTCGTATTCCATAGAAATAGCTGCGGTTACATGTCATGGGGCCAGTGGCCATGAGAAGATGGTATTACTGCGGAGAGAAGGAGGGGGGGGGAGAACAGGAGCGGTACCAAGACCCGACGAGAACCTCCCAAAGTGAACGCGGGATATAATAGGCGGGGAAGGGGGGGTGCTCGCTGGGGCGTTTATCTCCCAATGTGGTCGCGGGGGGGGCCTGATTCTTTTGGTCATGGTGTCACTGTAGCTGGTGTGTCATAGTGTATACACGATAGAGACTAATTCATGGGAGAGTCTCGGTGGGTCGCCCTGTTTCGCTCTTGTGCAATGCTAATCCTGCGCAATTAGTAATTCGGAACTGCCCGAAGGAGGGCCATGGGGCATAATGGTCTCATTAAAGAAGGATCGGCAACGGCCAGCTTATACGGGACCCCCCCTTCGCGTGGCCATAACAGTTAAATGAATTAGGTGACCGAAGGCCTTGAACATGTCTGGGTATTAAGAGCATCAACACTTGATCGGTCGGCTCTTTGGTCGTGCGGGGGGGGTCGGGTGCTGGGGTTCAAGTTAAACGAAACGGGTAAGGCAGGGTCAAGAGCCGTGGCGGCTTCGCAAGGGTTCAAGGCACTGTTTTTTTCGGCCTTGGGAAGTATTTTCCGAATGGCTGGGAGGTACTTTTGGTTCGGTGCCGCTGTCGAAGGCCCCATGTAATGGCCCCCCTCATTCAGCCCGCCGGGTGGGTTTTCAGTAACGGGGTTATGGAAACGGTTGAGACGTTTGCATGCGATAATTCGAGGAGACGGATGATTGATGACTGGAAGTTGATGTTTTCCGTTTTATCTGGTGACAGGAGGAAAGTCACGGGTAGTCTTTAAAACTCTCTCAATGATGAATATTTGGTATTAATCAAGTGCCTTGTGGCGTCTTGTCAATCTGCTAACAGAATGGGTTCAGGGGGAAATTGCTTACTGGCGGGGGCATGTTGAGTGATGCTGGAGTAAAAGTACCAAATCATAGGAGGGGATACAGGTTGCTAAACAGAACTCCAACCAATAAAATCAAAGGTCTGCAAACACAACAAAACATCAGTACGATTAACGAGGCAAAGCTAAATGATTTTAATATAAAGTAACAAATATAAGACATCAAGCAAACTCAGTGTGGGGGTAAATCAAGATATGATCAAATCGATGTGGCATCGCAGGGAGGCTGGAAACGCCCTTTGTAGGCGTTCGTGTCAGAACCATAAATTAAGTGATTATGCTTCTAGGATTTTTAGATGTAATTTTTGGGGTCATATTGCTACCTCGGAAAATCAGGACTTTGTAGCTGAAAGAGCACATGGTCTGTTTTCGTTGGAATTACAATACAAATTGTGTGTTTTACTAGATATCCGAAACCATAATTTAAGTACAGTAAGAAGAAACGATTAATTAAATGTGCATCTTTATAGTATATTTCGTAGTTGTGAATTTAAATTTAACCTGAAAGATACCTGTAAGTAGTCCTTGTTTTGAATACAATATTTGATGTTTCACAATAAATGTAAAATGTCCTTCATAGGAACTTAACCGCGATATCCAAAAATCAGATACATTTATTTTATGGTGTAACTAAAGGTGACAGTTGTTTGTCAACGTGGCTGCATTTTTCTATGTTCATATTGGATTTGTATTTTAACAAAATTTATTTAATGAAAGAGTAACATGTTATGTGTCTTTAGTGATACAAGGGTATTTATTTCCGCCATGACGTTAAGTACGTTTAAAATCCAGAATCCACATATATGGTGACAGTAACAGTCATTATTTTGGTTCATATATATTTTTTCATGCTTTGAATATTTAAAAAACAATGTAATTTTGTTGAAAGAGTACATGTATTGTCTTGATGAATACAATATTAAATGTAATTCATACTTTTTACTTCCAGAAACCATACATTTTTTAATTTTTTATTTTTTAATGTTAAAAGTGATATTTTTCCATGTTTTGTATATGTCCTGTTGAATACAATATTGATTTTCACCATAAATTCTGAAATAATTCATATTCACAATTTATTTTGCAGTATTTTATATTAAAATCTTCTCCACTTTGTTGCAAAGCCAGAAGTTGCTTATGAAGCCTCATGTTATCAATGAAAATAAATGTTTCCAGTTACTGTAATTTTGAAAGCCTTATAAGCGAACCAGTTCTTTACCACAATTGGAGATCAAGCTTTCTTTTATAAATCTAAACTGAGCTATTACATTTCAAAAATCCCCTATAAGCTGTTCTCTAGCTGTTCTCTGGCCAGTGACAAAAGTGAAGTGCCAATCAAGAACAGGCTGCTGCGATTTAAAGAAGCGGAAGGCTCACGAGAGCAAGTGTCTGAAACGCCCCAGGAGGAGCAAACGTGAGAGCGGCCCAATCGTCATTAGGACCTGTTGGTTCCCTCTAGAACATTCTCACACCTCTCACACTGTCGTCATGGAGATCTGGCCAAAACTGCCATTAATACACCTGAGAAACGATGAATTTCCCCCCGAATTGAGCTGATTTACAAGTGGGCATCTGTTGGAATCAGATCAATTGTGCACAGAGATTTCTACAGCAACCGAAGCTTCATTTAACCCTATAAAGCCTACTGTGTCATATTTGATGCATGAATTTCTAAGGCCTCTAAATGATCAAAACCTGTTGCACACAATCCCCTCTGTCTCTGATTGATAGTTTTTAGACTTTTTTGCGAGTAAAATGTCTTTTAGTATCGTTGTACAAACATCCAGACTCATTTCATGGCTCACGCTGTGAAATATTAAACATAAAAATTACTTTTATATTGTTAGCAATATTTCAAGATGAACACTTCCTGGACCGAAGCAACTATATCCTTGATTAGCCAGAAATCTTATAAAAATCATGTTAAATGTGAGTATCAGATATGATCATCAGGCTTTTGAGGAACTTTCTTTGTTCATTTCTCAATCGTTATTGTATTGCATTGCATTGTTGACATGTTTTGATCATAAAATGAAGCATTAAATCTTGTCTTAGTAAGAGAGATTATTGAGCGATATAAAAGTAAAAACTGATATTTATCTCATTTTCTGTTAGTATCAGCTATACTGTTGTTCAAATCTAAATTATTTACATTACAAGCTATCAGACTTTCATCGCTTTTTGGTCATAAATATCAGCATTTGCACCAAATTAACTATTTTTGCTCAGTTTGAGCTTCTGAATAAAAATGGAGCTGTTTTTCCTCCATAGTCTCAATATATCGTACTATATGAGCCATAAAAACCTGATGTATCAAAATATGATACTCGCCTAACACAAGCACATGGATTTTTATTTTTAGATTTTGTCCTAAGGTTCAATAAAACAAGTTTTATTTCAAATAATTAGTTTTCTCACTATTATTTCATATGTCAGGCTTCACAGGGTTAATGAGAGTTAAACAACTGTTACTGTAGCAATGCGACAAAGTTGAGCACAACTTTATGCAAATGCAATGAGTAAAATGCGAGTACAGAGAGAGGAACTCACATGATCCGTCTCCTGATATAGTTTGGTTCTGCAGTCGAGCAGGAGCTCCTCCAAGAAACCAGCGGTACAGGAACCTCCAGCAGCCTCCAGTGACTTCATCTCTGTCTCTGTGAATGCACCACAAAGTACTTACAGGCAAGAGTTTAAAAGCAACAGAGCACTGCAGTCATGATGTATATTTGTAGTAAATTCGTAACACCCTGATTCCCTCAATAGAAACCCAATAGGATTTTTCCATTGGCTTTTGGATTATTGTAGAAAATAAGCTCTATGACCAACAAAAGTTTATGTTTCTTACATGTTATGTTCATCGTGATGAACATTTATGAATTTTGAAGCCTAAATACCATTGCCAGAAGTAAATTTAAAATATTTTCCCTGAAAGTGTGTTAGAATAGTTTGTAAGAGTGTGATTATAAACACAACGAAGCTGTGAAAGCGATTAGTGAGTAGATGAGTTTACCTGTTCGATGTGATGATGTTTAATGTCCCAACAACCTCTGTAGTCCCATTCAGACACTTGTTAGCAACCGCCTTATTCATAACATGTAAAAGCATAAAGTGGTATTACTGATGCATTTTATGTTGTAGAATAAAACATGAAAATATCTTGATCTTGTGTTAAATACTATGGAAGCCCATTTCCACCACTGAATAAAAAAAAACGGTAATTGGCCGACTTTTTAGAATATAGAATTGCAGATAATGAACTATAAACTCACAATTGCGTGTTATAGTCAAAATTGCGAGTTATAAAGTCAAAAGTCAAAATTGCGAGTTATAAAGTACCAGAATTTTGTGAGATAATACACCGCAATCTGACTTTTTTTTTTCGAAAATTGCGACTTAAAATCTTGCTATTTTGACTTTATAACATGCAATTCTGAGAAAAAAAGTAAAATTTGCAAGATATGAACTCGCAATTGTCAGAAAAAAAGAAAGTAAGAAGTGCGAGTTATAAACTCCACAATTTTGCTTGTGAAATAAAAAGTCGCAATTACCTTGTTTTATTTTTTGTATTCAGTGGCAGAAATTGGCTTCCATAACAACAGAACGTATTTCCGGCATAACCAAAAAAAAAAAAATAAAAAGTAAAAAAAAAAAAAATAAAAAAAAAAGGGACTTCAGGACACGGAAGAATTCTAAAATGTTAACTTGTTTCTGGATTTTGGCCTATAAAAATATCTCATCCCTGCAGCGTTTTATACAAACATGAAATATGAAGCTTGTTTTTTGTGAAAGCTCATGAATTCTTCAATATTCTTCAGTAAAATGTTTATTATTTCAGCTGTAAAGTCATCTTTGCCAGCCTGTTTTTATAAATTTGATTTATCCATTTAGACACTTTTATCTAAAATAACTGGCACTGCATTCAAGATATACATACAAGTGTTGCTAGCGCCATTCATTATTTTCAGTTTCTGTATCAACATAGGTAAATGGAATGAATTGTGATACAATGAGATGAGCGATGAAAACTATAATAAAAAAGCACAGAGAGACATCTGAAGAGAGTCATTTAAAAATAAATAAATAAATAAATCTATTCATGCACAATTGACAAACTAAAACTAAATCTGCCAAAACTAAAACCTAACATACAAAAATAAAAAAGATGAAAATGGCTACAGGGTTATTATCATTAATTAACACTAAAACCATAATACACATTACTTGATTTTCATTGCTTGAAATAAAACAAACATGATCTGCTAAAATAAAAATATTAAATAAAATATATAAAAAACGTACTTATTTCAGCTTGTTGAATGCACATCAAAACTGAAAGAGTCATTTTCAAAATAAATAAAATCAAACAAATAAAATAAAACTATTAATGCACCATTAAAGGGGTCATATGATTTTCCTTTGTCATTGGACAGCAGTGTTGCCAATTTAGCTACTTTCTAGCTAGATTTAGCAACTTCCCCGCCCCTTTTGAGACTTTTTTCAAACGTTTAGGGACAAATATTGCAACGTCATGGACAAACCTTATCTAAGTTCTCATCTTGCCCACTGATCTACATTCATCTTTATATAGATCAGTGAATTTGCCATTATGATGTCATCTAGTGACATTTAGCTACCAGTTTTAGCTACTTTCAATTAAAAGCAGATGGAAACACTGGTTACAAGCTGTTCGTGCATATATAAGATCTGTTGAGACTAAAGACTCAAACCAAAAGAGATATTCTTTATAAAATTTAAGACCTCCACACCCTTCTAAAACGGCTCATTTAAACACGCCCCCCACATATCTTCGTCAAGTGTTTTGAAGTTGGCATCCCGTCCAATGTTACGCAAGAGGCGCTTTAACTTAAATTCTCGCTGTAGTATTGTTGTCGCCGCCCGCTACGTTGTGGAGACGCTGTGTGTTTCCAAATATGGTAAGGGGCGTAACATTTCCGTTGAGTGCTTGAGGTATTCGGCCAATCACAAAACACTGGATAGCTGGCCAATCAGAGCACACCGCGCTTTTCATAATGATGAGCTTTGTAAAAATCAATGCGTTGCAGGAGGAGCAACAATATTGTACGAACTTAAAGTAAATAAAACCAAATAAAAAAAAACTAAATACTTCAAAACTATAAAAGACGTTAAAAAAATAACAAATTACAAAAAATTATTAAAACTTTAACTAAAATTAAAACAAATAAGAATAAGCCTTTAAATAGCTGCTGTGAATCTTGTGTTGGTCTAACAGCAGCGCAAGTGTTCGCATCTACAAATAGAGTGAAAGCACATCCAGTGGACCATGATCAAGTACTTCCACCCATAATGCTTTGTGATGCTCTTAAGATGAGGTAAATTCCCCAGAGTACCTGTGTGTTTGTGCGTTATGGCTGGAGAGTGTTCTGCGGTGAGCCTTACTTGGGAATAAACCACTGCCGGCATCTGTGTTTGCATCCCACCGGGAGCCTGGATCCCAAGGCCCCTGCGGAGGTCTGGGTTTTGGGTTAGACGTCCACGGGGAGGGGGGCAGATCCTCACCTGGGAATTAATGTGTGTCAGAAGCAGATTGTAAACACACTGGAGACGCTTCCAAAAAGTGTGAGACTTCAGTACTGTACTACTTTCCTAATTGGCCCTCACCACAAAAATACTCATTGTTGTCGAGGCCTATGAGCCTATCAAATCAAACTGTAGAGTTTATGTAACACGTGTTTCTGTAGATCAACTTGTAGAGTACGCCGAGAGCAAACCCAAGATCATGGGCTCGTTCCCCAGAGGATGCATGTACTGATAAAGCACTCGAATACAGTAAAAAATGGCTTTTGATAAAAATCTGTCAAATGCATCAATGTAGCAGTGAAGGAGAGGTCAGAGCAGGGTTAATCCAATTCATGCAATGAACAAAAAATAGTGTACGATTTATTTTGCAATTACTTTGTGAAATTTACTAGCAATTTTGAGAGAATATTGTTTCAAAGAAATAAGAATACAGAATAATACACTGAATTCAAACGTGAAATGTTGTAGCAATACTGAAATAGAGTATTTCTTGACAACATACCCAATAATCTCTACTATCTGAATTACAACATCAAAAATAATTTTTGAAGTGTTTTCCTGAAGAAGTTACGTTTCCTTGCAGAGCTTAAGTTTAACCAATGTTATTTAATTTTATGTATGCAATATTTAAGTATTTATTAATATTTTGAATTAGCTTTTATTTTTATATTTTCAGTTTTCAATTTATTTTAATTTAATTTAATTATTTTTAAGTAAGTTAGTTTTAGTACGTCACTTAATTTCAGTTAATTTCAAATGTTCGTTTTGAAGGTTTTTAAACTGCAACCTAGTATTTACATTTTTATTTCACTATATTTTAATGAATGAAAATGAGTAAGATGACTTACTGTAATGTAAAAATGCAATGCCTCTAACTGACCTTTTATTTCTAGTGACCAACACAATATTGCAAATCCATAAAATTTAATATCTCCCTTCTAATATTTTGTTCATGCTTTTAAAGTTTTAATATCTAGACTTCTATATATATCTATATATCTATATATATCTATCTATATATCTCTCTTATATATATAGCTATATATATGTATATATATATATCATAAATGCAATTTTAAAATAACTAAAATAAAAAAAATCTGAGATACTGGACAACTCAATGTCAATTACTGAAATAAATAGAATACAGAATATATTGCACAGTATGTCATTAAAACAGTGAGAAAGAATAAAATTATAGAAAACATGTCAGAATTGTGTGTTTGTGTGTCATTCTCACCTGGGACACCATGAGCAGAAAGTCTAGAGGGAATCACAGCTTTGGTTTTACTGTGCATCACTATTTTTTCCCCTAAAAAACATCAACAAACAGAGAGAAAGATAGAGACAGTCAGACAGACAGCAACAGGAACAGACAATAAACTGCATAATAAAAATCACATTTTCCTAATTAAAGGAAAGTTACTGGTTCAATACAAGTTAAACTTAGTTTATTAGCACACAAAAAGTATTTGAGTTCAGTTTGTGAAGACAAAAATCTTGTTTATGATGATGAACTTATAATGGAAGTCTATGGGGCATGTCATTAAGATACTGTAAATATTACAATATACGTACATACACTAACATGTTCAGGCAATTTAAACACTCAAGTAACAACTTTGTATAGCAAAATTCATTTAAGATACTTCTTTTAAACACTGTGTAACGTCTTGTCCCTTAGACGTCCATTGTAAGTGCATGACTGTAAACACAATATTTGAGGGATGAATCAAAATGATTAACTGTGTACATAAACAGACTGCATTGATTCTGGAATATTCCTAAGAGGGAAGAAAACAACAATAACTCCAAGAACTGAAAATTAAAATAAAACGCAGACAAAATAGCAAGATGTGAATCCACAAATTGCCCGTAAAGTTTCCAGCCTTAACTTCTCCATTCATATTTGTTTATGCAGATTCAATAATACATATTTCCCCTGTAAAACCTCACGGCCTTATTAAATTTAAAATATTCCAAACAGCTCATTTTCCCTTTTCTCCTTTGTGAGGGGCTCTGAAGAATATCCAGAATAACTTTTTCACCTCTCTCCCTTCAAAAAAAATCATTCACAACTTCTTTCACTCTGTCTTTGTTATACTTTCATTAATATTTTCTTTATTTAAGGTCATCAATATGCGCATTTAAATATGGAGTGCCATGGTAATGTCTCACAATATAATGGAGGGAAGTGAACAAAGACGTCCCCGGCAGCGGGCCTGGAGTTCGGGGGGGGGGGGGGAGGGCCCGGGAGAGGGATGGATTCAATCTCTGTCTGCTGAACAAAGAAAACCTGTAGAGTGTGTAAAGAGGCTCTCTGCTGCCAGCATGCAGGAATACATTACAGCCCGCAGTCATTCGCACCGCTCCTGTCTGCAGATCCGTTTGGTTTTGTTTTGCACTTTACAAGCGACCGATGGAAGGTTTTCCTCAGGACAGGAAGGTGTTGTTTCTTTGTTGTGTTCGGCTTGCTTTTGTGTGGAAGCTACTGCATTTTTAAATGGCAAAAAAAAAAAATCTTTGCACTGGACGAAATGCTTGCTTTTTTGCATGCATGTCAAACAGTGGTTGTTAACTAGCGGGATGCATGTCCATTCTACTAGATGCTAAATGCAAATAACAAGCAATTAACCATATACTCAATCATAGTTAGAATAGCAAATGAATACAACGTTTATAAAGGGAGCTACATTTTTTTTTAATTGCATTTTGGTTGCACAGAATGCATGCGTGCATCATTCCCAAAAACAATGAACAACTATATATAGAATTTATATATAGTTATTTATAGCTTATGAGAATGACTTATGCATGTAACCTGTGCATGTTGTTGGCATGGTCAATGAACTTGCACCAATTTTTTTTTTCATGCATAATCTACTTTTTTGTCTTTCTGTATCAGTCCTGAAGTCAAACCAGTTGAGAACCAACTTATAAGAAGGATATAGAAGAAAATAAAATCCCTGTATTTGGTGCAAGTTCACCTTTAAGCCTCATTCTCATGAACCTATGAAAAAGCCTTCAAATGTACTGTACACAACAACAAAAACATTTAGAAGCCAGTAATAAATCAATTAATGCATTTTACGTTGTAGTCTAATTGTAAAGACTTTTTGTTTAGAATGATAAGCAAATGTGAAACTGTCTTGGGTCGCCACTTGACGTCCTATATAGAAGACAAAAATCTTCTATATGAAGATTACAGAAGAAACAGAAACCTTCACCTTCCAACACATGCACAGGTTGCATGCATGCTTGATTCTCAAAAGCTACGAACAACCCTAGATTTAAAGAAAATTGCTTCTCATTCTAAAATATTATAGAATATTCTATGTGAAGATTATAGAAGAAATAATACATATTTTGGTGCAATTTCATCTTCCAACCAACATGCACAGGTTGCTTGATTCTCAAAAGCTATGCACAAACCTACAAAGGTACACAACTAAAACAGCCAATAATAAACCAATTAATTGCATTTTATTAAGACTTTTCATTTAGAGTGATAAGAATTTTGATACTGTCTTGGGCCGCCACTTGATGTCCAACAACAAACCTCCTGTCCTGAAGCCAAACCGCTCGAGAGTCCGTGATACAGAAGACAAAAATCTCTCACTCTTTCTTCCGTCTCTCACTCACAGATGGTATTCCTCAGACTAGTGCTCTGAAAAGCCAGAGGGGTGGGGGTTAGGGTTCGCTCTGTGATTGTTGATATCAGTGAGGTCCCAGGCTGCTGTTCCACAGTCTATTTGCCTCTCATAACAAAGCCTTTTAGGGGCCAACACTAATCAGGCTTAGCTGGGAGCACTGCGCTTATCAGGGACCGTCAGACCACTGGTGCTGCCAGCTTGTTCGCCACTGATAGCGACATCGGCAACTAAATTAAATCTAGATTCCAAAAAAAAAAAACAGAGAGAAACCCTTTCTCCAAATGATGAGAATAGCTTCTGCCTGAAGCCCCGCACCCGCTCCGACCCTCCTGCCGCTTTTTTGAGATTTTGGGAATAATAAATCCTTCCCTGTTAAAAGAAAATGCATTATCGTAGCCGCTGGACTTCGCCCTCATAAACAGTCAGGCTTTTAATTCACGTTTGGCCTTTTCCTTGTGCCAGGGAAGTCTGTATCCCGAGCCGCTGTGATTAATTGCCCAATTGTTGATCGAAGATAGCGCTCTTCCCTTTCAAGGACAAAAAGAGAGGGGGAAAAAAAGCAGCGGGTTTTATTGTTGCTTAAGCGCACGGTGAGTTTCTCGAGGTGCGAATAGCTAGGCTATTGAGACGATGAATGACTACTTCAGGGTCATTTAGGCTGGAGAGCTCTCAAGCGCGCGTACGGCTGAAACAGCAGGGAAATGAACTCCACATACACTTGTGCCACTGAATAGGGCCTGAATGAAGCAGGAAATCGTTAAAAGGGCATTCATGTAGCTCGAGACGCTTCCCCTCGGCTGTGAAAAGGACTTAAAGGTGACACAATCAGGATTTTTTCTCAGCCGAAAAGAATCGCGGAGCGTTTGTTAAGCGTTTAATTGTCACGCAGGTGAGCGGCGTCGAGGTCTTAAGGAGGTAAATTGTCAGGGTTAATGCGTGACATTATTCTGCTGTATTGATTGTGTTGGCTTGACGCAGACATTTCAGCACAACACAACACAACACAAAGCCGTATTCCCAGAGCAGGGAATGTCTTTGTTCGGCCTCGGCACACAGGGCACCTGCGATGGATTTGGCATTGCCATCTGTGGCACAGATTTTTTTTCCATACGCACGCTGGGGAAACATGTGCTTGTGACCTTTTGTCTTCTCGGGGAACGAGGCGTCTTCATTGTCCAGGCTATGATCAAACATTCACGGTAAAGCTGCAGGAAAGAAAAACACATTGTGAGAAACAATTCTTCAAGTGCGACAAACATCTGAGTCTGATAAGATATAAAGCATTCACCTGTGAGTGCTAGATGTTCCAGAAATATTTAGCAGACAATTTCTCTACAAAACAATGGACGTAAATGAGTCCTTGATTACTTCATTAAGCGATCACACTTTCACCTGGTGGATGAAAAAATAGATGAAAAAAGGAGCAAACTAGCATTTCTAAAGACTAGAATATCAGAGAGATTTTTTCACAATTAAATCAGCAAATCACCCAGAACATTACACTTTGCAATGCCTAGCAACCACCTAGCAACAACACGGAACTCACCAGCAATCACCTTAACAACTCCCTAGCAACCACCTTGCAATGCCTTACAGACCACCCAGAACACCTATTAACAACCCCCAGCGACCACCTTAAACACCTTAGCAACACCCTAGCAACCACCTTAAACTCCTTAGCAACCACCTAGCAATGCCTTAGCAATCACCCAGAACACATTCAGAAGAACACATGCAATGTCCTATAAACCACAGTCCACCCCAGCAACTTGTGAGAACAATTTAACAACTCCCTAGCAAACACCTAAAACTCTTTAGCACCCACAACACCCTAACGACCAATGAGCAATGGTTTAGTAATCACCCAGAACACATTTAGAAGAACACACATGCACCGCCTACAAAAACCATTGGAGTGCACCCTAGCAACTACATTGCAACTCCCTAGCAACCACCCAGAACTCCCTAACAACACATAGCAATGCCTTAATCTCCCAGAACACCACTCTTACCAACAATCAAGAGCAACTTAACTCCCTAGCAACCACCCAGCAACACCCTAACAACCACCGATAACATCATAGCAACCACCAAGCAATGCCTTAGCAATCACCCAGGACACTTTAGCAACCAACTTGTAATGCCTTCCAAACCACCCAGAATACCTTAACTCCCTGGCAACCACCTTAAACCCCTTAGCAACCGCCTAGCAACACCCCAGCAACCACCTTAAAAACATCCTAGCATCCACCTTGCAATGTCTTCCAAACCACCCAGAACACCTAAACAACTCCCTAGTGACCACCTTGAAATCTTTAGCAACCGCCTAGCAACACCCTAACAAGCACCTTAACAACTCCCTAGTAATCACCTTACAATGCCTTATAAAACACCCAAAAGACCTTTTAACAACTCCCTAGCGACCACATTAATCTCCTTGGCAACACCCTAGCAACCACTTTAAACTCCTTAGCAACACCCTAGCAACTATCTAGCATCATGACAACATTTAAGCCTGACCCCTGACTCTGTTCCTGTCTATGGTGATGATTTGTGAGATTCATTTCCAGCTTTTCTTCATTTCAGGCCTGTGCAGTCACTGGCACTGGCTGCAGTTTATCTCTTGCAAGGTCACGAATCACGGGTTTGTTACACTGCTAAAAAGCATATCTTGCATGCACTGTAAACGCATCAGATGCTTCCAAAGACACAGAGACAACTTAAAGATCTGCTACAACAACTCAACAGCGGCATAAAGCTCAGGAAAACAAGTGAGGCAATTAGCTGTTTTCCTCTGAAAGAGACCATTATTTCTAGCCAGTCTGCTCTCTTCTCGCAACCTTTTAAGAGTCGACATCTGTGGGCATCTATGTGGGTGGGGGGGTGGTGGCTCTGTGCGAAGATGTCCACTTAAGCCACCGTTGAGCTCCAGTCAACCGGCATGTGAAGCGGAGATTGTCGGCTGGTGAATCGCTCGGCCTCGCAGTCCATCTTCCAAACGCTTCGGCCTCCTCTAATCCTGCTTTTCACCTCCACCTTTCTCTCGCACACGTGGGCACACAGATGCAAGCGCCAATGCAAACACAAACAAACACACACATTCACAGATTATTCACAGTAATTGTGATGTTGTTTTACATCACAATTTCTTAAAAGTTACAGACTCTCTCTATTTTCTGACTTTGATGCACTGACTTCAAAGCTTAGATCAACTATCAGAAATCTCTGTGTGACTTTTGATAGTAGCCTGAAATTTGATAAACAAATTGACAGCATGGTTAAAGCTACCAGCATGGTTAAGCTAAGTTTTTTTCAGCTACGTTTTTTGGCCAAGGTCAAACCATTTTTGAATCGCTCTGACCTTGAGAAAGCTATTCATGCTTTTATCAGTTCAAGATT
Organism: Sinocyclocheilus anophthalmus; assembly: GCA_018155175.1. Classification (NCBI taxonomy): domain Eukaryota; kingdom Metazoa; phylum Chordata; class Actinopteri; order Cypriniformes; family Cyprinidae; genus Sinocyclocheilus; species Sinocyclocheilus anophthalmus. Next base: position 26,200 of record JADLZN010004447.1, read on the forward strand.
AGATTATTGTAATGCACTTTATGTTGGTGTCTCACAGTCGTCCCTCAGGCGCCTTCAGCTGGAAGCTCTCAATGGCCTTGCCCTACCTTATGTAACTGAGATGCTGGCTTTTCGTCAGCCAAACAGGGCTCTTAGGTCAAGAAATCAACTTTTGCTGGAAGTCCCGAGGTCACGGTACAAACACTGGGGTGACCGGGCTTTTTCTGTAGCTGGGCCCAGACTCTGGAATAAGCTTCCCGCCGATATGCGCACCATTACTGACCTGGGCCTTTTTAAAGCTAGGCTTATTTATTTAGACTGGCTTTTAATATCTAGCAATTGTTGTGACATTTTTGTGTATTTTATGTTAGTTTTTTTTTTGGCTTTTATTTTTGTTTTTATTGCTCTGTTTTTATCGGAAAGCACTTTGGTTCACCTTGAGTGTTATAAAGGGCTGTATAAATAAATGGTGTTTTTTTGGTTGGTTGTTTGGTTTTTTGCTCACTTGTAAGAAAACTGTTTTAAGGAGGAAACTATAGCCCCTTCACACATATAGACTTACCTGATAAATTACCGTTAAAGAGAAATCATGTGTAATAGGACCCTGTTCAAAAATCCGGTAAATTAGTTCTCGGCAAGTTACCAGTATGAGTAAATTACGGTTAATGTCTCTGTGTAATGCGACGGCTGAACGTATGGAGCATGTACAAGTTCAAATGCGCTGACGTACGGGGGGAACGTCTACTCTGTGCCAATTCCAGAGCCATTGAAAATCAATGCACAGCTGATGCAGAGGAACGGCATTAACACCGTGCTGTGTAAGTTCGTTTTGAAGTCGTCTACTACGATGTCTCGGGCAAAAGCCAAGCCTTAAGGTGCGTTTGACACAAAAGTGAAAACATCAACAAAAACACTGACTGTATATCCCTCCATGTTTACAAACACAACACCTGGAGGCGCAGCCATTTAGAGGTCATTTCCGGTTAATGATGTCTCTGAATTTACTGGTAATTTGAAACTGATATGTGAATGGCACTTTAACGGTAAAAAGATAGCATAGCATTTTTGTATTTACCGCTAAAGTAGTTTCGGTAATTTTACTGGTATTACTGTGTGAAAGGGGCATATATGGCAAAGCAGAGGTTAGATCAGGATATAATGAGCTAGACAGCGAGTTTATCTGTAGGCCATTGCAGTTCCATCTGTTTGGACGTCGATTGCAATTGGCCGAGACCTTTGACTTTGAGAGGTCACCGGTTTGACGTTGACCTCGGGGGACGCAAGCAGAGGTCACTGCTGCTCTCGGTGAAGGTGTTGCCTAAGGAAAGGTCATTAACTGAAAGGTCATTAAAGCGATTGCTCTGGTATTGACCAGTGAAAGGCAAAGTCTTAACAAGTCTCTCAGAGCTGGGGTTTGGACAGTTGGTATAAAGTCTGGTCCAATTTGCAGCTTATTCTGGTCATTCTGACAGCATTTTGTTCTGTTTTTCTTTTTTAAATGCTGTTTGTTTGGTAAAACTGAAATAATGAAGCTGTCATGTCCTCTGTTTGATCACCCTGTCCTTCGGTTTTTGGGCTGTGTATCTGTCTGCATGTTGTGAACACATGGTGTTTTGTTTTGATCGTTCACCATGTACTCTTCTGTGGCGTTCCTCCCTCCCTCTCGTTACCACCCTAACTGCTCGTTATTGGTTGATTTCGCTCACCTGAATTCAATGTTCGGTTAATCTCCTGCTCTATTTATTTTCCCTCTTGTGTGTCGTCCAATGCTAGATCGTTGTTCGCCAGTTCGCCAACACTCAGCCATCTGGTCTGGTCCTGTCTAGTCTTGTCTGTCCGCGCCATTGTCGGCTTCCTGTCAGGTTGTGGTTACTTCCATTCGTTTTGTTTTTTTGTTTCTCTCTATTTTTTCTCCTGCCCCGTTTCCTAGACCGGGCGTCTGCATCCCCGCAGAAGTTTTTCGCCCCGCTTGGACGCCGGCTCTCTCGCCTCTTCCTCCCCTCTCCACTCTCGAATCCCTCATGCGGCCGCGCCGTTGAGCGCCCTCTGCCGGGTGTTTTTGCAAGAGTTTTTGTTGCTCAGTTTTTCTGTTGGACTATTTGTTCCTAACGCCCTGGCTTTTTTTGTTATTTATTTCAAGGTACTGCCCTCTTGGTTTGGACTTATTATAAATAAACTGTTTTTCGCTGAAGCCTGCATCTGTGTCCGTGTGGTGTGCGTGACAGAACGATCTAGCCAAAATGGACACAGCAGGCCCAGATCCTGTCAGAACCGCGGTCACCCAGCAGGGAGCTCTTTTGGGCCAGCATGAAGCCAGACTGACCAACACCACAAGGGAGGTGGAGTTTCTAGCCAACCAAGTAGCTGAGCTTACCACTCGCATTCACGAGCTGCAGCGAGGAGCTGCCCAGGGTGGCCAAGTTCATCCTCTTCCACGTCATGAGCCTGAGCCCCGATGCAACAATCCACCGCCCTATGATGGAGATCCCAACTCCTGCCGGGCTTTCTTGTCCCAGTGTTCTATGGTGTTTGCCCTACAGCCACGCACTTATGCAATTGAGGAATCTAAAGTGGCCTTCGTACTGACGCTCCTAACGGGGAAGGCTCGAGACTGGGGAACGTCCGTCTGGGAGACTCAAGCTCCCTGTTGTGCCTCATTTGAGGATTTCCGTCAGGAGATGGTGAGGCTGTTTGACCGCTCTGCCAGGGGTCAGGAAGCAGCCGACCAACTAGCACGGCTTCGTCAGGGGGGTCGCTCAGTGACAGAATATGCCGTCCAATTCAAGACCCTGGCAGCTTCCTGTGACTGGAATGAAGGGGCCTGCCGATCCATGTTCCGGGCAGGATTGGAGGATGACATTCAGGATGAGCTGGCCACCCATGACTTGCCGCATGATTTTGACGACCTGATCAACATGGCATTACGGATCGAGGGTCGCCTTTGCCGTCGTCGTCAGCGCCTGGCAGTTCGTCCGCCCTGGAGGGCGGAGGAGTTGTCTCCGGTTTCCCCCACAGACTTCCTGAACACCGCTTCCATTGAGCCGGAGCCTATGCAGGTGGGGCGCCTTCGCCTCACTCCCCAACAGAAGCAGCAACATCTTGCCCTAGGGCTGTGCCTGCACTGCGGTAAGCCTGGTCACTTCGCAGCAGGCTGTCCTTTAAAAGCCAAGGCTCGCTAGAGTAGAGAGGGGGATCCTGGTGAGCGCTACCCCTTTATTGCATTCCCCCATCTCTCGTACTCTCCTTCCTGTTTCTATTCTGTTTGGTGACTTTTCTAACTCCTGCTCGGCACTGATTGATTCAGGAGCTGAGGGCAACTTTATGGATAGCTCTCTAGCCACCCAGTGGGGGATTCCTGCCATTCCTCTTCCTGAACCTATTCCTGCCCGTTCCCTGAATGGCACTTTAATCACCACTGTCTCCTATACTACCCCTCCTGTCAACCTTATTGTCTCCGGCAATCACCGTGAGGTGACCACGCTGTACCTTCTTGAATCCCAGAGTGCTCCCATAGTGTTGGGGCACCCGTGGTTGGTGCAGCATGGCCCTCACGTGGATTGGTCTAGCAACTCCGTCTTGTCATGGAGCCAGTTTTGTCTTTCATCTTGTCTGGGTGCTGCCTCTTTTCCTGTGTCTGTGTGCCCTGTCTTGCAGGTGGAGGCGGCTGATTTGACCGGAGTCCCGGCAGAGTACTACGACCTGCGCCAAGTGTTCAGCAAGTCCCGGGCCACCTCCTTACCTCTGCATCGCCCATATGATTGTGCCATCGAGCTCCTCCCAGGCACTTCTCTGCCTAAGGGTCACTTGTTTTCCCTTTCCGGTCCTGAAAGAGAGGCCATGGACAAGTATATCAATGAATCCCTCAAAGCCGGTCTCATCCGACCCTCTTCATCTCCCGCAGGTGCTGGGTTCTTCTTCGTCAAGAAGAAGGACGGCTCCCTGCGTCCATGTATAGATTATCGAAGCCTGAACGACATCACTATAAAAAACAGGTACCCCTTGCCTCTCATGTCGTCTGCCTTCGAGCTTTTGCAGGGAGCCAGGGTCTTCACCAAGCTTGACCTCCGGAATGCCTATCACCTGATTCGCATACGAGAGGGGGATGAGTGGAAGACAGCTTTCAACACACCCACGGGACACTTTGAGTACCGGGTCCTACCGTTTGGTCTGACCAATGCCCCAGCTGTCTTCCAGGCCCTGGTTAACGATGTGTTGAGAGACATGGTTAATCGCTTTGTCTTTGTGTATCTTGACGATATCTTGATATTTTCTCCGTCTCTGCAGGTACACACCCAGCATGTCCGCCAGGTGCTACAATGGCTGCTGGAGAACCAGCTTTATGTCAAGGCGGAGAAGTGCGTCTTCCATGCCCAGTCGGTTCCGTTCTTGGGGTTCATTATTTCTGCGGGAGAGATCAAAGCAGACCCCTGTAAGGTAAGGGCCGTTGCCGAGTGGCCAGCTCCTGACTCTCGTAAGGCTCTGCAGCGGTTCCTGGGGTTTGCCAACTTTTATCGGCGTTTCATCCGGAACTTTGGTCAGATTGCTGCACCCTTAACGGCACTCACCTCTCCCAAGGTACCGTTCAAATGGAATGTTGATGCACAGGAGGCCTTTGATAAATTGAAGTCCCGGTTTATCTCTGCTCCTGTCTTGTCTATTCCAGACCCTGAACATCAATTCATTGTTGAGGTGGATGCCTCCGATGTCGGAGCAGGCGCGGTCCTATCACAGCGGTCACCTCAGGATGGGAAGGTGCACCCCTGTGCCTTCTTCTCCCACCGCCTAAGTCCCCCAGAACGGAATTACGACATAGGTAATCGGGAGTTGCTGGCGGTCAGGCTGGCTTTGGGTGAGTGGCGTCACTGGTTGGAGGGGGCAGCTCAGCCCTTTCTGGTCTGGACGGACCATAAGAACCTTGAATATGTCCGTTCAGCCAGGAGGCTGAGCTCTCGACAGGCTCGCTGGGCCCTCTTCTTTGGCCGATTCAATTTCACCCTGTCTTTCAGGCCCGGGTCCAAAAACGTCAAGCCCGATGCTCTTTCTTGTCTGTTTGAGGCCCCTGGGGATGAGGAATCAGTTGACACCATTTTGGTGGTGGGATCCCTCTCCTGGGGCATCGAAAGATGAGTAGAGGAGGCTTTACTTATAAGCCCAGTGCCAGGGGGGGTTCCGGCGGGCAGTCTGTTTGTTCCTTCTGAACTACGATCCGAAGTGATCCAGTGGGGTCACTCATCCAGGCTAGTCTGTCACCCAGGAGTCCGGAGGTCGCTGGGTGCCATCCGTCAGCGATTTTGGTGGCCGTCCATGGCCAAGGATGTCAGGCAGTTCGTGGCTGCCTGCTCGGTGTGCGCTCGGAACAAGACTTCCAATGCGCCTCCCGTTGGTCTGCTCCGCCCTTTGCCCACCCCTTCTCGCCCCTGGTCACACTTGGCCCTTGATTTTGTCACTGGCCTCCCGGACTCTAAGGGCAACACCGTCATTCTCACGGTGGTGGACCGTTTCTCCAAGGCGGCCCATTTCATCCCCCTTCCCAAGCTCCCCTCAGCCAAGGAGACTGCGCAGGTGGTGGTTGATCACGTATTCCGGATTCATGGTCTTCCGGTCAACGTGGTTTCCGATAGGGGTCCCCAGTTTGTCTCCCGGTTTTGGAGGGAGTTCTGTCGGCAGATCGGGGCCTCTACGAGTCTGTCTTCAGGATTCCATCCCCAGACCAACGGGCAGTCTGAGCGGGCAAACCAGGATTTAGAGCGCGCTCTCCGCTGCCTGGCATCCCACAATCCGAGCTCCTGGTGCCAACAGCTGTCCTGGGTAGAGTACGCCCATAATTCCCTTCCGGCTTCTGCCACAGGTATGTCCCCCTTCCAGTGTTCTGTAGGTTATCAACCCCCCTTGTTTCCCACACAGGAACCCGAAGCTGCGGTTCCGTCTGCCTTGGCTTTCGTCCGACGGTGTCGACGCACCTGGAAGACGGCTAAGGTGGCCTTGGCCCAGGCGAATGGGCGGACCAAAGCAGCGGCCGATCGTCACCGGACTCCTGCTCCCCGTTATGTGTGTGGTCAAAGGTTATGGCTCTCCACCAAAAACCTGACTCTTAGGGTAGCCTCACGCAAGCTGGCACCCAGGTTCATTGGCCCATACTGGATCACCAAGGTCCTGAGTCCGGCAGCGGTGCGGCTCAAGCTTCCTACCATGCTTGGTCGGGTGCACCCTGTGTTTCATGTCTCAAGGGTGAAACCTGTGTTGTATTCCCCTCTTGTTCCCTCTGCCCCAACCCCCCCTCCCCCCCGTCTAGTGGATGGCTCCCCGGTCTATACCGTGCGGAGGTTGCTGGATGTCAGACGTAGGGGTCGGGGCTTTCAATATCTTGTGGACTGAGAGGGCTATGGTCCGGAGGAGAGGAGCTGGATTCCAGCCCGGGACATTTTGGATTGGACGCTGGTCGAGGACTTCTGTCGGCGACGAGGTGAGCCCCTTCCTGCGGCGCCTGGTGGCGTCCGTCGGAGGGGGGGTACTGTCATGTCCTCTGTTTGATCACCCTGTCCTTCGGTTTTTGTGTTTTGTATCTGTCTGCATGTTGTGAACACATGGTGTTTTGTTTTGATTGTTCACCATGTACTCTTCTGTGGCGTTCCTCCCTCCCTCTCGTTACCACCCTAACTGCTCGTTATTGGTTGATTTCGCTCACCTGAATTCAATGTTCGGTTAATCTCCTGCTCTATTTATTTTCCCTCTTGTGTGTCGTCCAGTGCTAGATCGTTGTTCGCCAGTTCGCCAACACTCAGCCATCTGGTCTGGTCCTGTCTAGTCTTGTCTGTCCGCGCCATTGTCGGCTTCCTGTCAGGTTGTGGTTACTTCCATTCGTTTTGTTTTTTTGTTTCTCTCTATTTTTCTCCTGCCCCGTTTCCTAGACCGGGCGCCTGCATCCCCGCAGAAGTTTTTCGCCCCGCTTGGACGCCGGCTCTCTCGCCTCTCCCTCCCCTCTCCACTCTCGAATCCCTCATGCGGCCGCGCCGTTGAGCGCCCTCTGCCGGGTGTTTTTGCAAGAGTTTTTGTTGCTCAGTTTTTCTGTTGGACTATTTGTTCCTAACGCCCTGGTTTTTTTTTGTTATTTATTTCAAGGTACTGCCCTCTTGGTTTGGACTTATTATAAATAAACTGTTTTTCGCTGAAGCCTGCATCTGTGTCCGTGTGGTGTGCGTGACAGAAGCAGTCACTGTGAATTGTGAGGGGGAAAAAATGAAAGCGGCAATTTTTGGAAAATGCTTACCAGTTTTGTGTGCGATATGCATCATGCGGCCACTGAACAGACTGCAGGATGAGGTAAAGACCAGGTTTTAGGTGTTCAATGTCCCTGTACTTTAATTCTCAAGGTTTTCTGGGAAACACAAACACACAAAAGTGTGCCTTAATGAAAACCATTGTCTTGATTAGTATATTATTTGTTTTGATTTCCAATACAATTATAAGACTTCAAATCTGAAACATTTACTTAAGCTAAACTTAAATATTAAAATAGTTTTCTTAGAATATTTGTTGAATGAAGTATTTTTTCCTTCACTCTTTGATGTTTAGATAGTTTTACTAGAAGACAAAACAAAAACTACTTATTAAAATGAAAGTTATTTTTGTGTTTTATCATAGATTAAAATTGTATTTTAATTCAAATAAAATAAAATATTATTTCACTCCATATCAGCAGCAAAGGCTATTTTCACAACAAACTCATAAGTTACAAATAAAAAAATCAAAATGACAATAAAACAGCAATTTGACAATATTTTTCTTACAACAATATAAAAAGTATAGCAACTATATGCTTTTGGTTTTGATATTTAAGAGAATATTACAGAAGACAACTTTTTGAAATGAAACAATGAAATTTCTGAATGAAGTTGTAGCCTAATTTAATTAGCAGGACCTTCCAATAAAATAACCTTTTGTAGTCTGGCAGATCAGAGTGAGGAAGTCACTGTTGCTCATCTCATGGGAACAAACAGCTTGTTACCAGCAACATTTATTATATGCAAATTATTCGCTTGTACATTTTTCTAGTTATAACACACATCTCACAATTATACACACACACACAAACCATACACATCCCCCACCCAACAATTACACACAAACACACCACACACCCACACACACACACACCCCACACACCACACACACACACTCGCACTAACACATACACAAATACACACACACACACACCTCACAATACACACACACATCACACACACCCACGCGACTAACCATACACAAATACACCATACTCACAAATACACACACACACACACACACACTCACAATTACACACACACACACCGCTCTAATACACCCCCACGACACACACACACTCCAATTATATAATAAACACACCACACACACACGACACACTCGCACTAACACCATACACATTACACAAATACACACACACCCACACTTACACCCACACCACACACACACACACGACTACGCGCACTACACTACACATACCAAATACACACATACTCCACAATGCACACACACTTCACATTACCACACACTACACCCACACACACACCACCACTCCGCACTAACACATACACAAATACTACACATACTCACAAATACACACACCCCAACCCACCACCATTACACACACACACACACTCGCTCTAACACACACCACGCACCACTCACAATTCTATATATACATCACCCACACACACCTCGCACTACACATACACCACACACTACACACATTCTCACAATACACACACACACACCACCACCCACACACCTCTCTCTCTCTTGCACTAACACACACAAATACACACAGACTCCCAAAGACATACTCAACACAACAACACACATAACCACAGAACACACCACACCACACACACACACTCACAAGTACACACACATACCTCTCGTCCTAACACACACACAATACATCACCTACTCACAAATCCATACTCACACACACCACACACACCACACACACACAACACAACACACACACACACACACACACTCACACTAACACATACACAAATACACACATACTCACAAATACACACACACACACACTCGCACTAACACATACACAAAGACGACTCACAAATACACACAATCACACACACCACACTCACACTAACACACACACAAATACACACACACAAACACACACACACCACCCACACACACACCCACACTCGCCAATAACCATACATATACACAAATCACACATACTCACAAATACACACACATCACAATTACACACACACACACACACACACACACACACACACACACAAACACACACTCGCACTAACACATACACAAATACACACATACTCACAATACACACACACACACACACACACAGAAAAGACACTCACAATTACACACACACACACACACACACACTCGCACTAACACATACACAAATACACACATACTCACAAATACACACACACACACACATTGGCATCTGTTTATTCTACAGCCAATGAGCATGTTTGTTCAACATTTAAATAGTCTTCTTCAGTGTTTGCTGTAAACTGGTAATAAGAAACCATCCACCTCCCCAGCTGCACCTGTCTAGATCTGCTACTATGGGGTTAATGTGTTTCTTCATGCAGCAGCAGCACATCTTACATGCTCACAGCAGTGTGTCTGTGTCTGTGTAAGCAGCAGCATGTCCATACTCACTCTGCGGTGGTGTGTATAGCAGATCTAGTCCAACAAGACCAAATGCAATAACACTGTCATATCCATCATATCCACGTTCCAACCACGTCATATCCATTAACATGCTAAAACTATTCCAAAAGTTGTCATGATTGAAATATATTTATAGTATGTGTAAGGCAGCGTATTATGTACTAACAGCAAACATTTCAAATAGTACTACATTGCTACACTGCTGTCACATGACCGCATTTTGTTGGATATTTATTTCAGCAAGTGTCTTCAGCTAGTTATCATCAAAAGAACAATTATTCAGCAAGTTTAATCTAATTTTGTGTGCACAACAATGTAACTTCTGCCAGTCTAAATAATAATGAGTCAGGAAAGAGAATGGGGGTTGCTTTATTAGTGTATTGTGTGTTTGGAGTGAGAGCGAGTCACTGATGACCAAATGTTCATTTTCGGGTGACCTGTCCCTTTAATGACGGTATAATGCATTTATTCTGAGTGGTTATTAGCTGTTATTAACCAGCAGCGGAACCCGATGACAACAATAACCGCAGTGACTCCCACACGTACCTGATGAGAACAGATGAAGATGAGGATGAGACGGACAGAGGGACAAAGTGGCTTTCTGATGGTGGCTCTCAGTGAACTAATGAGGGCCGCAGGCAGGATAAACATTATTTCTAGCATATTGTGGCTGCCAGTCGCTTATTTATGGCCTGGCCTTTGTGCTCTGGGAGCTAATAATGCTTCAAAAAAACAGCGGAGTGGAAGCCGTCTCCCTCACCGCGCCACAGCCACTCCAGAGCCACATCAAACGCTCGGCTCCGGGCCCCGCTCCTGATAATTGCACACCTATTGTTCCCAACGTCCAACCCAAGCAGCGGACGAAAGGGAAAATGGAGGCAGCGAGAGGGGAAAACAGGCCTCCATAATGAGTCCACTACAGCTGAGTAAATATACTCTAAAACAATATGAACTGTTTTGGTACCTCCCCCCCGCTTGAGCACTCAGATGACCAACACGACCCTGCTGCGCGTTTGGAGAGACAGGTGCAATGTTTCACTACACCGGATTTCTAGATTAGCTGAAGAAATGAGCGGCGTGCTAATGCTACTTGCTGATACGTTGCTGATCTGAATGCTGGCGAGTGAGCACAGCCCCTAGAGTCTATGATACAGTGCCGTTCTGTCTAAAGAAGCTGTGAATGCTTTGAGAGAATGAGTTTGGGGTCTGGCTAAATATTAACATGACTATAAATTCCCTTGTTTTACATAATAAAATGTTAGAAATAAGTATGTAAAATTATTTGTCATTTTCTGCAAATCTGTTACGGAGGGATTCGGCAGCATTGGCGCCCGCACTCTATTGCTATGAATTGTCATTGCTGTGCATTCTCATTTATTTGTTGGCATGCGGGTGATTTCATGTGCAAGTAAATCTGTCTGCGAATCGATCGTCCAAGCGGGAAAATGCACTGTAGATGCTAGATCTCAATTACCAAAAATCACATTATGTTTGATGCAAAAACCCAGACCAAATCGAAAGATAAAAACATCATAACTGTGTTTTGTCATAGACAATATGTCAAAGGCACACATTATTTAGCAACATGCTTCAGCAAACTAATCAAACTGAACATTTTCCCCATGCTTGACAAATCTTGTGTGTGATGATCAATAAAAGCGCAACATGAAATGACGTACTGATCAGCGCGACATGATGCTAAAGCTCAAATACCTTGGAGGTGAAAAGAAGGAAGTATGTGGAAACCACAATTGCCAAAGCGTGATTCATCTTGCTCTATTGCATTGGTTCTTCTATACTAACTTGCATTGTAGCCTACGATTTAATAGGTGTCATCATCGTACAGTCTACACACATCGTAGCCGAGTTTATTAGATCCATGTCGCACAGTGTGATTTTTAATGATCTTAAAGATTGCTAAGAAGTTAAAGAAGTCCCCGCTTGCCACCACTATGATCTTTGTTCAATGTAAGGCCCGTTTCACACTGCATGCGTCAGCAGTGCATATTTTTCCTAGAGCCCATGTTAGCAAAAAAATCGGAAGCAGGAGTAGCATGTCAGAGCGTTGCATGAGCTGTGGGTGCTGCTCCATTAAAATCACAGTGCAATCCATATGCCTCGACACAAAAAAATCACCAATTGCACAAAATAAGCTTTTATTTATTGTGTAGTATGTTTTGCCTTGAAGTAACACACCCATTGTTTTAAACAGTTCTTTTGTTCAGCCTGGAGAAGGTAACTGCGCACATGACATTTGGGGGAAAAACACCACTTATTCATTTGTTCTCTCATTTTAATTCAATCACAGCTAAATTAAAATGAGGGAACAAATTACTACAACATGATCGCGATGAGTCAAGGGAACAAATTCCTCATCTCTAGCTATATTTTCTTCCCATGTCATGTGCGGTGCGCATAACACACGGTGACACATGTGAATTTCATGCAATTTAGATGCAAATGTGGTCTTCCTCCTCATGTAAATAAGACAGAGTGTTACAGAGGAAGCCTTACTTTGATCATCAGCATGGAAATCGGTCCAGCTGCAGCGTGTTTTATATTCACAGCAAGGTGTAAATGGGAAAGGGCCGATGGAACCCTGCGAGGCCACACACAGACACACACACACACACCCAGAGTCATCGCATCTTTAGGAGCTATTATTTTTATGGCAATGAAAGTAAAAGCAGGTTCAAGTGGGCCACTCTAACCTTGATGTGACTGACTCTGACCTGAATGAGAGCATGAGAAAAACATCTCCGGGCCGTAATTAGTGGCCACACTGAGTCAGGCGTGCATCAGTGCAGGTGAGACGCGAAGCTCTCCTCCAGACCAGGTAATGTGCGACGTGGGAATATGAGGCCCGGATCTGCTGCAGGACACACGGACGTCTCCAGACAGTGCAACAAACAGAACTGACAAAGAAAAGGCTTTTTCTCATGAAACAGCTGTGCGGTGACCAACAGCATCCTCTCGTGCTCTCGCAGACGGTGAGGTGGCTGTAATTGAGTTGTAAATGCGATGTGGCTCTTTTTGCCCCGTGTCAGTGTCCAGCGCCGTCCGCCTTCAGCCCAGAGCAACGGCACCGCTCCCTGTTCCCCCAAAGCCGGGTCCCGCGCTGACAGATGCGCCGATCGTCTTGGACAGAGTGAATATGCAGCAGGATCTCACTGGCTCTCTGCACACAGGCTGCCACATTCACTCAGCGTCAGCCTCCAAACTAGCAATTAACTCCACAGCCCTGCTCGGCCCTCCGGTGCCCGGCGGCTGACTGACCCGCCCCCACAGCACGGATACGAGGATCAAACGCCTCAAACGCAGACCTGATGAAGACTGCAGATGTGAGTGAATGAGGAAGATCTGCAGCATGAGCAGCCATATCTGAACAAACCACAGGACAACACAGGAATCAGCCTCGTCTCACAAGCGATTATATTCACTTATATACTAATACCAACTAACATTTATATCTGGTAATTACGTTGAATGGCATCCCAGCGAACAGGAAATGTTCACAGAACTTCGGCTGACATTCTGACACGGTTATGAACAAACATTCTTCTAGCAATATCAAAGTTATCTGGTCTATAATAATATTCTCAAACCATTAGCACAAAGACATCACTTATACATTGTTCATGGAACATTTTGTCTGAAAAGTTTTAGTTGGATGTTTGTCTAACATTTGTTTAAATGTAACTACGTTTCAGAATGTTCAGGGATAATTCAAAAGTAACATTCCCTTAACGTTTGCAAAATAATACAAAGTAACATTCCCTTAATGTTTGCAGAATGATAAAATGGAATGTTCCCTTAACGTTTGCATGATTAAGATTTTAAAAAAAGTTTTCAAAACGTAAAAAACTGGACACTTCAGAGAACTTTCATAAATAATGTTTTCATAACTTAATGGGAATGTAAGAAAAACGTTCTTAGAACATATTTTTGTTAGCTGGGATGACACAGATGTATCTGCTACACAAAGTAAATACAGTATATCTAGATCTAAGTCCAGAGAATCACTGAGCCCTAAACATGCACTGTAGACACAGTAACAGCGTGACTTTCTGTAAAGCTAAACTACTGAAGCAAACCTATTGTGAAAATAGTTACACAAATAAATCTGACATGCATATTCTTCAGTGTCATCAAATGTGTTTGTGTGATCAGTTAAGACTTCAAGGCACATTATTATCTTATATGAACTGCACTGATGTTTAAGAAGCTGAAAGAAACTGACTGAGGTCAGACTGAACGTTTTGATGTCAGATCAGACGATTCTTCTTACTGTGTGTTTGGTGTCTCATGTGTCTGGATTTTCATGTATGCTTTAGCAAATAATGGTGATTATGTCATTGAGGAGTATCAGCTGAGTTCGGTAGCTCTTATGAGCGTGCTCAGGACAGCAGTGGCGAAGCCGTGTTCTCCACCGAGAGATGTTAGCAGCACAGCGGCTCCTGTATCACCAGCGCTGGAGGAGGTTAGCAGCCCACAGCAGTAATTACGCTAGCATGAGCGCTGAGGTTCCACCTGGGGAGAGATGACACACGCCGCTCTAATGAGAACTCACGCTCCAGACCCTTTCACCTTCACCGGGCACTAATTACTGCATCGCAGCCGCCAGACTGAGAACCCTACACGCATTCCCTGCGTCTACATCTATGAAAGCGCTCTTGTGCATGTGCATATGGTTGTGTGTGCTTGAGAACTGCATGGGCTGTTTTGTGTACGTCTGGTAAACGAACGCGCCGCATCAGGCTTTCGTGACATCACTCATTAAGGAGGTTTATATTGCCGTGTTTATGTTCTGTCGTTGCCGAACAAAAGCCCAAATGAGGGCGAGCTGGGGAACTTGAAAGGGCGACCCTAAACAGATCATGATGTTTGTCCTGCTATTACGCTACTTTGCTCGTTAGACCGATAAATTTGAAGCATAGCAGTCTGGTTTAGCCTTATTATAAAATGTGCAGAGAAGCTCAGGTTCAGGGACAAGATAGGAGAAGGATAGACGTTCTCCTTAAAACTCCATGAGCCAACAAGGAAACCTGGAAAAGAGCCTGGCTAAACCATAGATCTTTAGCACTTTTAACTTAAATCTGTAAACAAGCTCTCGGCGAAGCCTCGGGGGAAGCCGAAGAGCACAATGAAGAGGGTGTTTCATTAGCTCTCACGTGCCAGACGTTCAAGGCTTTGCTGTAAACCTCTGCTCTTTAGTGAGAAGAAACTGCATTAAACGCTTCAAAGTTTGAAACAATGAGGCCAGAGCGAAAGTTTAGCGTCAAGAATCAAGAGAGTCCATTGTCCTGCTTCAGCAAAAGTCACACTCTGCTCAAAAGATTAATGATGAGTGACAGATGGAAGGAAAAAAGAATCACATATATCTCAGAAGACACAGAAATCCACATGATCATAAATTGTAAACAACTGAAGCTCTGTTTTGACCATGTCCATGCGCTGTGACGATCATATCACCATCCAAACAGTTCTGTTTGGTTTTATTCCTTCAGGAAGAAACCAGAAGGATCTGAAGCAATATTTAGGTATGGGACTTATATAATTACATATAATGAGGCTTTCAGTGTAATCAGCGTAAATGTATTATCTCACACACTGAGAGACTTCAGATTAAGATGATACGTAATAATGGATACACTTTATTTCGATAGTCCACTGAAGACATTATACTAACTATAAGTAACTTTGCAACTCCATGTCACCTACAGGCAGTGTTGGAGAAAGTTACTTTTAAAAGTAATGTTGCGTTATCTCAAAAAAAGGATTTAATTGCATGACTTAGTTACTCTATATCGAAAGCAATTCATTACGTTCTATGCATTACTTTTTGTCACAGGTGGTCTTGCTTTTTTGGTTTACTAACAACCCCCACCCCCCCCCCCCCCCCACCCCCCCCCCCCCCCCCAAATAAAATGTATGTTGTATTTTTGGCAACAGTAGGGGCCCTTTCACACCAAAATCTGGATGAAGGAAGGGCCTCTGTCTTGATTTCTCTCAACACGGGGCCAAGAGAGCTGTCAGTGAATGAGTGGGAAAACAAAGTAACTTGCATTACTTATTTGAAAAAGTAACTTTAAAAGTAACGCATTACTAATTACTTGAAAAAAAGGTAATCTGATTAATGTGTTACTCCCAACACTGACTACAGGTAACTCTCATTTAACTATTGGTAGATTGTTAGGTTAGGTTAGGGTTAGTAAATGTGGTTGCAAAGTTACATATAGTAGAATGTAATTTCTAGAGTTTTTGTTCCATTTCCCATTAGTCTTTGAAAGATTCTATTTTCAACACGTTGTTGCTTCACACTGTGTTTTATTTGTTGTACATGTTTAAGTTTCCGTCCGAACACATTAACCGAGAGGAATGACAGTGGCTCCTCACAGTACTGTAAGCATTGATGCTGATGTGGGAGATGATGTCAGAGTCTGGCTCCTAATCGCCGAGCAGAGGTGAAAGGTCATCTTCTCACGCCGGGCCGTCACCTCATCCAGCCGAGGGAGAGCGGAGCGCGCAGGGCGAGAAATAACAACAAACCTCAGCGGCTAAAAAAGGAAAGGAGGAAGTGGCTTACAATAGACGGGACCTTTGATCCATTGCTAAAGGAAGACTTCTCTTTGGGGCGTAAAGTATTAACGTGAAAGTGACTCTACCCACTGCACATTTGTTACAGCAAATAATGGACCCTAAAATTAGTACACAATAGAAGGCAGACAGGCGACACTCGCACCCTGCCTTGCGCAGGAAGGGCTGAGGGACTGATTGTATGAAAATGTTATGGGGGGGGGGATAACGATAGTGATTGCCGTCGCGCAGACGTGAAGAAGTGCGCACGGGTAACCGCAGGCGGAGGTTACTTTCCTGCAGCTCTATGGTGAGGAGAAGGCCTTGACAACTGAGAGCTCTGAGCGACACGAATCCTCAGGTGTGCAGTTCAGGTACTTTACCCATTGATGCCGTCTACTATAATGATATATGACGCCCAAACCGCTTGTCAGCCACATTACATTTAGTCATTTAGATGCTTTTATCCAAAGCGACTTACCAAATGAGGACAATAGAAGCAATCAAAAACAACAAAAGAGCAATAATATACAAGTACTATAATAAGTCTCAGTTTAATTAATGCAGTACACGTAGCAAGGTTTTTTATTATATAATAAATAAAAAGGAAAAAAATTGAACAGAAAAAGAATAGAACAAGCTAGTGTTAGAAGACTTTTTTTTGTTGCATTTTGTTAATTGTATAATAAATAAAAAAGAAACTGGGGTGGCCAGGTCGGGGGTAACGCATTACAAGTAACACAATTACGTAATCAGTTTACTTTTTCAAGTAACTAGTAAAGTTTTAATTTACAATTAAATGTCTGAGTTACTTTTTCAGATAAGTATCACTAGTTACTTTGTTTCCATGTGTTGAGTGACAGCTCTGGTGTTGCCATGGAGACAGAAATCAGGAGTGAGAGCAGAGCGTTGTGTGTGAACATGATCTTACTGTAGTTCAAGACTAACTATGAACATGTGTTTACTCATCTCACCTGCACACAAACACATTCAGTGCTCCTCACAATCAATACAAAACAGTGAAATGCAAACTCATAGTATGACGCAATCCTGCAATAATAAATATGTTAAATAACACAGAGCTCCTTTAGATTTGTAATCCCATTTTATTAGCTAAGTGTCTTTGCTTCTGACTTTGATGATCCAGTTCAACCACACTAATAATCAAAAATGACTTTAGATAAACTAACAATTGTGCTTCATTGTTTTTGTTTATTGCTGAGGAGTGTTTCTTCTCCGGCGTTCTACTGTACAGACGTGAATTTACATTTCACTTCTGTTGTGAAAGGGCTTTTACATTGCCCTAAAAATATAACTTTTTTATATTAAAAACAAACAAGCAAGACCTGCCCAGATTTAAAAAGTAACGCAAAAGTAACATAACACATTACATTCCATAACGTAATAGTTACTTTTAGGGAGTGTAATGCAATAATGTAACTTGTGGATTGCTATAAGGTGTGAAGAGACGTTCACCAGGAATAGAGGTGCAAAAAATTCCTTTGAACTCAAAGCAACTATCCTGTCTTTAACGTAGTAATCTCTACTGATGGACATTCAACTTCAAAAACGACGCAGCCAAAACGTGCTGACGGGATTTTCATCAGGAAAACAACAGATGAATCACAGAATCCAGCAGTAAAACTGGAAGCGAAGAATAATATGAGAATGTAATGGAAAATTGGGATAAATAAATAAACAATATGGCTTGTACAGAGATCAAAATGGTGATACGGCGAGTGTCTGGAATGCTAAGTGGCAGGGAGACGGCTTGTGTTTAAGGTGAATCTGTAGTGCTCTGTGATACACTAAGCATGCGTGAAGCTCTGCTCTGAGACTCACTTCAACCACTATTTGAGAACACAGATGGCCACTTAAACATCTTCACTTACAAACACGCCGAATAAAAGTTAGTTGACTTACATTTATGACAGAAATATATTACTTTTGTTCATCATAAATTAATTTCTCGAAGTAATAATAAAAAAATTCTAATAACAAGGTGACTATATTTCAAGAATCTCCCACATTTTCCAAGGTTTCATTTTAAACAGTAAACCTTCTGATGTGCGCACTTGTTTCCAATATAAATAATAATATAATATAATAAAAGGAATAGTTACATTTTCGTGTGATTACGTTTTAAAAGATTAATTATATTTTTACAGTTTTATGCCTTTATTTGATTACAAACATCTTTGATGATAAAACAACACAGAATTTCTAAAATAATGAAACATTTCAAATTAAGAAATTATTAAATTGTAAAAATTGATTAGACATTATTTTTATTTATTAAAATTTAATTAAACCATTAAAACAGAATCCAGAAAAAAATAAACAGAAAACACAGAAAGTCACCAATTGATTATGGAACCTGACTAAAAGGGTATTTACTTTATTTTTTGTTAAACTTGATTTAAATTGTGCAATTGTAATACAATTTATGATTTTGATTATTTGGGACGTTCGTTTGCTTACTAAATTTAATTTAACCATTAAAATGGATTGCAGAACAGTTAAAAAAAGAAAGAACAGAACAGAACAGGAAAAAATAAAACTGATTTCACAGAGCCCCACATCAGCCGCGGATGATAATCAGAAGAGCTTTCAGAAGAGAAAGCTCTTCTGATTATCAGCCGCGGATGATAATAGCAGTGATGTGGTGAAGAATGTGGACACGTTATTGTCTGTGTTTGTGCAAAGCCAGCAGAAATGAACCAAGGTAGCTGCAAAGCTAGTTTCTAGTAAGAAGATAGAACAGTAAATGGTAGTTTCATACAGATAAACCAGCCGTGGCTGAGCTCAGCATTTCAGTAATAAAGACACATGTGCGTGTTTAGCTGGTTTATCCGCAGTATCACTGCTGCCTTCACTTCACCGCACGCTGCTGCTTTAAAGCGTCTGACAATTACACCGTTCTGATGGAAAGAGGGATTGGTGTGCAGAGGTTTTACAAGGCCAAGCTTTAAAGAAAGTGCTCTGTTGCACATTACGGTTTGCAGGGAATGCTTCCCAGGTGCCGAGGTCCTCCAGCGCTGCAGCGGGAGCAGGGTTTGGGAACAGTGGGGGCCTGGCTTGCATGCATTTGTGTTTTCCCATCAGGCATGGGCTCAGGGAACCGTGAGCGAGGCGCTGCGTGTGTCGCCCAAACCCGCAGTAAAGCGCATTTTTACTTTTCATTTACTTTTACTTTACTTTTAAGAGAGCACCAATAGCAGGGATTACAAGATCTAATTTCCAGAGTCTGAAAGCGCCTTTACGCAAAAAAGGGCCCGGCTCGCAAGAGCTTGTTTATGTTGGTCGACTGCGAGCTGTTTAACGTTTCAGTCGCGGTAACTGAAGCCAAAGATCAGACCGCTGAGCGAAACAACACGACGACTGAGGACGGATTTCACTCACATGACTGATAATCTGATCGTTCTGAGGATGTGCAAATACAGTTATTAGAGTCCCCTGTGAACTATATCAGCATTACTAAAGATCACTGAAACCCTGCACTTGCTGCTTTAAAGAGATATTTCTACCTGATCTAACCCATAGAAAGTAGTTTTGGTGGTATTAATTAACGTATTTAGCTATATTAAATAAAATTTTTGGCTTAATCTAGATGTTTCTGTTTTTTGGTTACCATTTTTTTTCAGTGTAATCTATATTAATTGGATTATTAGCTAAAGAACATTAAAACCCTAATGTTTCCCTCATTTGTAAGCTGAAGTAATGTATTACATGTTAAATTGATAGACTGACTCATTTTGCTAATTTTGCGACTATAATTGCATGCACTTAAGAAATGAGTTTGTTCCAGGGGTTTTTGCAGAAAGCAGCGTTCCCGAAACATGGAAAAGTGAATCGCCATTTAAGATATTAAGAGAAAGAAGTTTAAAGCATTTGGGCTTCTGCTGGAGAACGTGGTCATGCAAACACACGTGGCGTTCGCACGGGATCCTGCAGTTCATGTGCTTGAAATGACCGGACAACTCAAATCTGCTTTCTTCACAATAACCAGCTTTCTGAAGTCATAACTAGCTTCAGCTTCAGCTCTCCTCTAACCTGTCATCTGAGATTGCCCTGAGTTCCTGCTAATAATAAGTGGCCGACATTTAGAAGCGAAACAAACAAACATTTCAAAGGCGTATTGAGCATTACAGGTGAATTCTCCAGAGGTCTGACAGACAGCTCTGATGACAAACGCCCGGCGTCTGAACCGCTCGCAGCTGGTTCTGGGTATTTAATAAACATGTAAACAATCCAGTTCACCTCATTAGGTGATTGCAAAGAGCCACGCTGTCCATAAATCAAGAGTCAGGTTATCACGGCCTCTGATCTGAACTGTACTGGGGCGCCCAGCTGTCTGAACAGCAGGCTGTAAAGAATTAAATTCACCTTTCCTCCTCTGAGACGCCGGAGCGTACAGTACCTGCAGGAGATCTGAGCGTAAAGACCAGCAGTCGCTAGATACACTTACATGAGAGCGCATGAGCAGAACGAGTAACGTGTGAACATAGCCTCCTCTCAGATCATTCTTAGCACTGACTTGACAAATCTTTTTATTGATTGCTTCTGGTGTTTATGGATGCACTGATATGTGTTTTTCACGTGTCATCGGGATGAAATGCTCTGAATCTTTACTGTCACAGGTTTGTGCTACTCTATTGGTATAGAGCGCCACAGTCACGTTCCAGAAGTAAAAACTCATTTTTTAACAGTATCTGATAAACCTTTAAAGACAGATGTGTTGTGAGCAAAGAGCTTGTTCATTTATTGTGTATGCTTTCGTCGAACCCATCTGTTTGCATTAATTCAACTTATTTTTAAAATAGTGTAATCTGTGATGAAAAACTACATTACCCATGATGCTCTGCAGAAAATTCCTCCAATCAGAGAGTCGCAGCGAGCACAGAAGCTCTCTTCCCTACACTCGCAAAATACCTCGAAAGTTATATATTAGATATATATATATTATATATATATTATATTTATATATATATTATATATATATAGTGCATATTGGCCATAAAACTTCTATAGATACAACCAACAATTTTAAATGAATAGTTTCATTTTTCTTTGTCATTTTGAATTTAATTATTGTCATTCGCAATGCTTCATGGGATTGTAGTTCCCTCACTAAAGCTGTTAAGTTCACAGTCTTGTAAGTTTTTCTTTTTGTGTGACTTTCAAACACTATGTGATTCTCGTAGCTAGTTGGGTTGGTTCATAGTGCTTTAACAAAGCCTTTAAAAAAAAAAATCCCTATAAGAAAAATCAATGCATTAGAAAAAAGAAAACGATGAAATTGTCTGAAATGTTTAAAACACATGCAGACTGGAGATGAGTAGAGGCCGTTCCAGTTGTGCTGTCAGTGAGATCCTGCATTGTCATTGTCTCCACATTATTGTGCAGTTCTTTGATTAGAGACACGATCCTGACAAGTTCTGAGAATTGGACATTCAAACCGTTGTCATCAAGATCTTTCACATTTCGCAAGGACAGCATCTTACAGAGCCTCTGACGGCGAACGCGGCCCAATGCGAAGCACATGTCGACTTGAGGTCAGTGATGGGGATTTGCAAGAGACTAAAGTTCAGTCGTCGGCTGTAATCAGAACAAGTCTTTAATCACGCAGGCTTTCAGCTCACCCGGCCGTATCGAATTACCTCGCATCCCAGTCACAGCGTATGGAAATCACTCACCTATACACAGACGCACACCGTTCACTCGAGTATTGTAGCGCTGTGGTGTAGATCATCTGAGGGGGGCGTGCTGTATTGTGTCTAATTTGGGAGGCCTGGCTGAACGAGGAAGCGAGGAATATCCTGACTACATCTTTAACCTATTCAGACAGAATGATGTCATGATTAGAAGAGCAAACACCCCCCACGCACCGAAAACAGAGAAAGAGGAGCGAGACGAGAGAGATCAAAGCGCAGCAGCACTCGTCTCTCGCTCACACCAAACTCTTCTGTCTCTCCCAGCGCTGGACAAATCAGCACGGCTCACATTTCAGCCCAACTTCCACAGAAACTCAAGCCTTTCCTGCTTTATTTTCATCATCATTTCCAGCATATTTCCGGAAGCATTCTCCTTGCTGATATAAGTGACCCTGGACCATAAAACCAGTCATTAGGGTCAATTTTTTGAAATTGAGATTATGCATCATCTGAAAGCGAATAAATAATCTTTCCATTGATGTATGGGTTGTAGGCTCGGACAATATCTGAAAATCTGGAATCCGAGGGTGCAAAAAAAAATCATATTAACATCAACCATTACGTCTTGGATTATTTCCGTAGGAAATTAACCAAAATATGTCTTCTGGCACTGATCTTCCTTAAATATCCTAATGATTTTTGGCATAAAAAAAAAAAATCAATAATTTTGACCCATACAATGTGTTGTTGGCTATTGCTACACATATACCCCAGCGACTTAACACTGCTCTTGTGCTCCAGGGTCACATATGATAAAAATACTGAAAAAAATGGCACGTTTCATGCTCCCTTAAAGCGTTAATAAACTGCAGCGTTTTGACCCAAACAGAGTCTCCAGCAGGCAATAAACACAAGTCTTAGAGCCATAAAGAACATTAATACATTTGTAATATTTTTCTATATTATTGTTATATTCTATGTATTGAGAGTGCTTGTTATTTTATATACAGTTTGCATTTTTTGTGATATTTTTGTATCGCATACATTTTTTTTTTACAAGGAATATGACAATAATATAGAAAATTACTACAAATCTCTTAATGTTCTAACAGATACGTTAAGTGTCAAGGAGCTTTCTGCTCACATAAGCACCAACACCTGATAGAAAACAGTAAGCAAAAGGGAGACAAACTATTGTTAAGAAAAGAAGACATCTAAAACAACAGAATTCTAAATCCAATACGTAATGCCACAAAAAGAATGTTTAAAGCCAAAAAGTCTCATTGCTCTTACAACAGCCTGCACTGTCTTTGCACAAAATATAAGCTTATAAACTTCTCAGTTTTGGTTCTGGGGATCACACGGCCCAGTCATGTTCTTGGCAGGCTTCATGAGATGCACATGTCTTGGAATATGAGACGTTCTTGGCTGCGGGTCGCAGGGAGTCACTTACGGTACTGTTCTCAGCTGATAGCTGGATGGACCTCGTCCAAACCCTCCACGAGATCCTCAAGAGACCGAGGACTGAACTGTCTGATTGTGTTCCTCGCTTGAGAGCGGTTTGACAATACTGAGCTGATGTTGTCCGAGAGCCCATTGCCGTGGAATTTCACAAATAACACAGGTAAACGGAAGACGGGAGGAAGAGGGTGAGAATTAGACGGGAGCGTGCAGCGACGTGCAACAGACTACAGAGCAGATGTAAAGACAAGGCAAAGAGTATGAATAGAGATAGAGAGTTTCAAGCTCACAAAAGTCACACAGGATCTGCATGTACATGGGAAATATGTGTTGTCCGACCACTGATCCGATCTATAGAGTAATCTAAACCGGTTAGATAAAACCACGAGTGTCTTCTGGTAAAAACGCAGTAGATTTCTAATTATAATTGGGGTAATGCTTATTTGGAGGGTATAAGGGACCTTTGAAATTGTCTGCTTAATATCTGCTAACATTATTTTGGTGGAATTCTAATACTCTAATGAGAGCTAATACTCTAATACTCTAATGAGAGCTAATACTCTAATACTCTAATGAGAGTTAGTTGACGTAGTTGCAAATTACTTATAGTCGACAGAATCTATAAAGGCGATCATCAAAATTAAGTGTAACCTGATTGTGGCTGCTCTGTTGCTTCTGTCTGTGTTTGATGTTCACAAATGATGTCCCACAGACCGTGTTGGGGAGTAACTAGTTACATGTAACAGAATTATGTAATTACACGTACAAACATAAATATAACGTACATTCAAAAAAGTGTGACCAAATTACGTACTTATGAAAAGATTCAATGATTATAAAGGGGTTTGCATATGAATATTTTCTCACAACACACACACACACATATATACTCACACACACTCACACACACAAACACCACAAACACACACACACACATCACACACACACACACACACACACACCCACTCACCCACACACACACACACACACACTCACACACACACACACCACCCACACACTCACAAACACACACACACACACAAAAAAAAAAAACACACACACACACACACACACCACACACAAACCACACACCACTCACACACACACACACACACACACACACCACTCACACACACACACCACACACACACAAAAACACACACACACACACACACACCCACACACAACACACACACACACACACACAGAGTCACACACACACACACACAGAGTCACACACGCACAACAAGCACACACACACACACACAAGTCACACAAACCACACACACACTCACACACACACACAACACAACACAACACAACACAAAACACAACACAACACAACACAACACACCCTCCACACACGCACACACACCAACCACACACACACCAGTCACACTCACACACACACACCCACACCACACACAAACACCCACACACAGTCACACACCCACACACACACACACACGCACACCACTCACCCACGCCCACACACACCAACACACAACCACAGTCACACCACGCAACACACCACACACACACACACACCGTCCAACACACACACACACACACTCACACACACACACACCCAAACACACAAACACACACACACACACAACAACACACACACACACACACACAAAGGCCATGGTAGTGTTCAGTGTTCATCATTGCTAGCAAAGATTTGATAAAACAAACAAAAAAACAGTATCATAGCTATTAACTATTTCCTGTTATGATTTTAAATCTGTATTTAACCTCAGAAAGATCTCAAAGTAAAAAGAGCTGCTAAAGACTGATTTTGTGGCGGCTGTGCTTTAAAATTAAATTATTATCTTAATTCAATACCATGAAGGACAGTAATCACGATGTGACGCACACTGCAAAAAATGATTTTCTTAGTATTTTTGTCTTGTTTTCTAGTATAAATATCTAAAATTCCTTGAATCAAGGTGCATTTACTTTACAAGTAAAAGGGATTTGCTGATAGTATGGGCTTTTCTTCTGAAAAAATATCAAAACTTGTTAGTTTTGCTTAAACAAGGAAAAAATATCTGCAAAGGGACACACCAAACTAATATTGTTTAGCCTTGATATATTAGATCATTTTACTCCATTAGCAGAATTTTGGCTGAAGCAAAAAACCACAAAATTTGATTTTTTTTATTTCAGAAAAGCAAGAATGATATCTCAAGTCATTTACTTGTTCATGGGAATGAATCTGATTAAAAAAGTTAGATATTATTAGGAAAAAAGATGGAAAATACTAAGAGACTCATTTGTGGAAAGCCGATCCGGCGATCCACAGCGCAAAGTTGAGGTATTTCTTCAGCGACCCGCACGGATCAGCTCTAGGCATGACGAGCGATATCGTCCTCTTTTGGAAGACCAAACAAAGTAGTTTCGCTTTTACAACGAAGCACACAGCGTCTTTACGACATTGCGGCGGAAACAACAAAACTACAGAATATCTCTTTGGATTTGAGACTTTAGTCTTTGCAACTTTACAGATCTTCTTTATGCACCGATAGCTTGTAACACTCCAAAGAGAAAGGGAAAAATGAAATCGCATCATATAACCCCTTTAAACCATGCTGCCAATTGTGGCGGACCGTCTGCAAAAACCACACAGAAGGGTCACAGCAGTCCTACAAGTCCACATGGTGCATGTCTCCGTAGAAAAACATTATAGCAGCGACACAAAAACTAGAAATACATATTCCAGTGATTTTTAGCACTAACTGAGAATGCGATGGGTCACAAACCAGTTTTTCTCCTGTAGGCTAAAAATGTCAAAAACAGCTGACAAGTCTCAATGGACACATAAGAACTGGTTTTCCACTGGTAACTGAAGATGCAACAGTACAAAATGTTTTGGATGAACAGATGAGAGAAATGGTGCATAGATTTTCCACTGTAGGTTTGTGGTTGCAGAGTTTGTGCAAACACAGAAGCTGAAGCATCAACACTTCTCATGCTATAATGCAGTTCTCACAAGGAGTGTCGCCTTATCTCTGTCCTTGTGTCCTCTTTGACCTCCATAACTTTCAGTTTACAGATATATAGTGGAGTATAAAGGAGACTGG